>JAOALB010000137.1:0-143307 GCA_025331125.1 Mycogone perniciosa
GATAAGCAAGAGTGTCGAATTCTATCATTTTATGCATTCGTCAATGAGCCCTCATACTGTTGATCTGTGATTGATAGTTATCGCTCAGAAGCCTTGGTTTAGTGATTTTGAAACTGAAGTCTTTTTATAACTTGCTTATGCATAGCGACAGCCTATTGCCGTGGAAATCCGGCCGCCTGGCAGGAAATTCCTGTCGTAAAGACATGGATGACAAGAACCTTCCTGAAATTGGCAACATGACGTCTGCTTGCGCTGGAATAATCACCTAGAGCCTCTAACTCCTGTCCAGGACTAAGCGGATATATGAGAGTCAAGGAGCTTGGGAATTACATATTAATAACTTAGTCCCTCGTTGATTTTATTTGGCGCTATCTACAAGGAAGTAGTCCTTTTCTTCAACAATTAGATCATTCTCCCATCGCATCAGTGCAACCCCCTTCATCAAAACCTCTTGCCCCTTCTTAACACCGAACCTCTCAATATCGTCGCCACAGATAAATGTAAGATCAACCTCCCATGCAAACAAGTCGTCCGAGCCATATGCATATCGTGTGCGGAATATAACTTCCTTGTTTCTGCGTAAAAAGCCGCCGAAAAACTCACGCAGCTCTTGCTTCTGCATGTTAAGAGCCCTAAACGCTGTATCTCATATAAACACGCGGTTAGTATCAGCTACTTGCCCTGGTAGCAAAAGGGATTGCGGATATCTTAGGCAGCCTCACCAAAATCGCTCAACTTCACATGCTCAGAGTACAACTGCATGATCCTGTCCATATCGCCACTGTTGATCACCTCCTCTAGGGAGGCAGCACGGGACGCAATGTTGGCCATGGTTCAATGCAATGCAAAAGATCTTTAATGTGTAAAAATTAAAAGAGATACCTTACAAGTTTGAGATATGTTTTTTCCCTTGATGAGAAAGTATACAGAGGGGCTTTATACCTTCATAATGATCGCAACATTAGTCATACAAGGACGCAGACCTAGCTGTAAAGTGGGTGAAACATGATCGTTATATGCATCGCATCTTTAAACGCGATAGATAGTTGGCTGCGGATGCACCAGGGTGGCTTACTCCGTAGAGAGCTTGCCACTAGCCCGTATATCTCGCTTCTCTTTTACACGCTGTGCACGTCATTATGCCAGCATGAGATGTCATTAGTGGGAAGAACTGCATTGATTTTTTTCATGTGCCAAATCATTGATTTGTGCCTCGGAACTCGGTTACATAAGTGGCATATTGTAGCCCCTTTTTGTTGAAAGTACTCGTACTTAAGTAAGTCTTATTTCAACAGACCTTGGCATAGAGATGAATATTATGACTAGTTAGCTATACTACTCGTGAGATCCTGTAGTAGACTACGGAGTAATCTACACAGGGAATCGGTAGGGCGGGCTGATAAACCGCTTTCGGCCGCTGCCGTTACACAAAACTTGTGTTTAATACCCCATAGATTGGCTTCTGGTCCTCGTATATAGTAAATGCAGAAGATCTAGCATACAGAGTAAAACTACGCTGAGGTTTTCTCCTATCAAAGAAGACTGTTTTAGGCCCAGATGACCCCTTGTTAAAATAACGGTTTATATTAAAGTAAACTTCGAGATGAAAGTTAAATTCAACATGTCTTATATCGTGTTACTTATTGTTCATTTATTCCTACCATCTCTGGCATAACCTCAGAGCTCCCGGTTCGACCCGTCCCAGACAAGACTGAGGTGACAGGTCTGATGGACAGCTATACATGTGCGAAGGTTAATAGAAACCATCACTTAGTTGTCTTTCTTTGGTGGCTTCCACGGCTCCTGATCACAATTATTGATCTGGAATCCCGATACACACAGCAGCGATTTTTTCTTCTTCTCTTTATGAAAAGAGATGTTTGCCTGGGGCTGAGTTTAGCATACACACGCGACGACATTCCTATCAGCGCAGCCGTCAAGTCAAACAAGTCAATCCAGGTGCTGGATTTGTGAATTTGACGACTCGATCGAGGTAAATATTTGGTATTTGATAGTACATTAGATAAATGAAGCTATTCCCACCTCTTACTCTCTGTAAGATGAAACGGAATATGGTTTGTAGACCATTTATAGCCCCACTTAAATACCTTATTAGTGCTAGCCGTAGCGCTAGCTGTTGCGCTATAGCCATTTAGGGTCTCGGATAATCGGGATAATTCCGTCTAATAGTATAGGTGGTTGGCGGGGTAACTGTAGACCATGTAAGTAGAGTACTACGAAGTACTTCGTATACCATAAAGGAAGAAATTATCCTACTATATTAGGTCGCCGCATTCGTTGTGAGTCAGGGACTATCAGTAAACACAGAAATAGCGACACATAGTAATCTCCCTTGACTAGAGTCTACGCGTTGATGCTGCGGAGCTAGGAGTAGTCTCTTAAATTAGGTTATGTGGGTGAAGGAAACAGCAGCTCACATATGCGGATTTATTACTCTGTAGTGTGTTACGACCTAACTCATGGCCGCCAAGATGGTCATGAGAAAAATATGTGTCTTTATGTATTTACAAAATAGCGATTTTTGCTTATTAGTTAGGAAACAAGATTCTCCAATTGCTTGATTCCAGAACTATCTTTGTGCTCGTCGCCTATTACTAATTTATTGCTGTTATGTGACAGTTTACCTGCCGCGATCTAATCTACCCGTATGACCGTCTGCTAATCATGTCAGGGATCTAGAGTGACTCGTTGGCTCAGTCTTTGCTATGGTTGGTTCTATATTGATTGTGACATGGATTTATCCACCTTAATTTTATCTTCATAATGAATAACATATAATTATATGATTGATAGTAGGTACTGGCCATTATCTCTAATACCCTTATATTCCAACCAGTTCTCATTCTTAGGGGTGCCGAGGCCAGTCCAGTGATCCATCCCAAACGCCCCTGCAAAGATGTTCATCAACCCAAATCGCTCAAACTGGCCTTTGCTATTTCCAGTAGCGCCGAGTAAGAGACACTATGCATTCTAGTCGGGTAGCTGTTGGACATCAGCCAGAACAGTTAAGCAAAGTAGTTTAAGGTTTGAGACTTGGCAATCAAGTCTGACCCAGAAATTCGGGTGTTCTTCCCACCACTTCCTATTGAAGAAAACACGTCTATTACGCTTGAAATCCTTATCAAGTTGTATTGTCGAGAGCCATCCACTCAGCTTTAATACCCCCCCTGCAATATTGCCAGTGGTGTTACCTGTACGGTTATTGGTCGTGCAGTCAACAATATCGATTAATGGTCTCATTGTCCGATAAAAGGCTTCGTTATACAACGCCAACGAAATAGGCCCATCCAAACTAGCCCAAGACTATGACGGTGCACGATACGGCTCGGGTCGTGGACGAAGTCCTTGTTCAGGACAGGCCCTAAGCCATAGAAGGTCTGTGACCAGATTCTTCCTCTACAGTCCAGCGCAGTATTTGTCATTGAACGCCCGCTCTATGAACTTGGCAATACCAGAAAGGGCAATGAGCTTGTCGCTTGTGTATGTTAAATTGCACCTTGTGTAACTCCCCAGAATTCCAATCTATAGTTTCTTAAGTTCGTCTCGTGAGAGGGTCTCTGGGAATTTAGCCACCGAGCTAGAAAATTCAGCAAAGCGGATAGCGTCAAATTTGGTCGCTCGTGGGATATAATCCGGCCTCAGGTTCGGGGGTATGCCACTAGGGTAAGTCTTATATGCAGCTAATCCTGAGCATTCCCAAAATAGCTGCGTACCGTTTACGTAGAGTACTCTTTGTGCCAGGAGTAGTTCCTGACAGACCTATGCCCGCTTTATTAGTGGTATATTATTAAAAGCATAGTACTAGAAGCCATCGTGGTATAAGTGATAGCTGTCGTTTCGACAATCAAGCCACTTTGTCTGTAAGATACATGGTCTAACCGACTATGGATGCCTATCAAGAAAACAAGGGGACTCGCCGTCCGCCGCGACAGTGGCAGCAACGTTGAGGATTGCATGCCTGTATACGCCGCTTATGAGAGATGCTTCGCGTAGCCAATCTTCATGCGAGTCTTGGAATATGCATAAAGAGTCTATCTAGAGAAACTGGATTCTAAGGGCCTGAGCGGTAAATATAGCATTTTGGAATGTCTGGCCAAGCTCTGATGGTGCGACACCTTCTATTAAGCGTTGAGAAGTCTTAGACGTCAATCTTAACATACGTGAGGCTCCTTAATAATGACTAAGGGTCGTATATGGAGTATGGGTGTCTTCTTGTGGGTGAAGCAGGAGCCGGATCTTGCCGGAGCTTCGTTGTTCTATGTGCAGGAGGCGAGTCGGAGTACGCTTGGTAAACGTTGAAGAACCAGCAGACTGACACCTGGCATGAGTTGCTAAACACTGATTTAACCACTTCTTTGCTGAAATTATGCTTGTACTCTAATTAATGCTGCTAAGAGGGCCCTCCGTGGGTAGAATGCTAGTGGCTTCTAGAGCCGCGTTACTATATAAATATTTTCTTTGGTTGTGAGGCGTATTAACTATGTATAGGCTGCAGACAAAAAGTAACGGAGGTGCAGCTATTTCTAGTATTGTACTGATTAACGGAAAACTTGAGCTTTGAGATATTATGGACGTTATCATGAGAATAGGTCGACTTGTGTTGGATATAATACTGTGAAATCGGTCTTGGTGTAGGGACGGCGGCGTTAGGGTTTTTGCAAATTCCTTCAGAAGTTTCCGGCGTTTGGCTATATGTAATCTGCTACAATACTCGACAAACTGGGCATCTATCGAGAGCCGCTTGCTTAAGCTGGCTAGGAAGAGAGTGATGCTTGGAAGTCTTGTGAGGGCAGCGGCCCTGAAAAATTCTTAGATAAGCTTGGTATAGCATTTGTATCAGAAAATTGTAAGAATGAAGTATCCTGGTATTCAAAGAAGACGAAAATCCTTGGTCGAGGCGGCATTTAGGTCGGATGAAGTGTTGGTATGTTGCATGTAAATATTTCTGCCGCTGAGGTTTCGACGTGGACCAATTGACGGCCGAATCTCACCCCTTCTCCTCGGTTTCTGTATTTATTCCACGTTGTGGCGCCAACGCGATTGGTCGGGCATTTTTGGTAACGCCCAATATAAGAGGAACCCGAAAGTGGTGTGTGTTTGCGAATTATAACAAGAACGAGTTCCAGCCCATTTGCCTCAAGAGTGCGCAGCCTTGTAGTTTTGCGTCCCCAGTCATTTAATGAATGGGAAGCTAGGGATAGCAGCAGCGATGTTGGGCGAGGGCAAAGCGTTGTTGCCTTATCTACTCCGTGCATATTGCTTTCGGTGTTTGCCTGCCCCACCCTGCCAAGGCTATATCCAACTAGATCCAACTAAGGCATAAAGAGGAGGAAAACAAGTTATATGATAGCCGTAGAGTAGAGAGGTTACTGGCAATGTGGCGACTTTCCGCCTGCTTAGCTATTAAGGGTATACTATTATTAATAGAAAGGAACAAGCTGGACGTGAAGGTAAAAATAATATACCAGTAATATCTTTATAGTTTAAATGGTTCCTAGTAACCCGAATGCAAAATTAAGATGTTACTGGTAATACACTACCTTGCTGTTGGGTTAGGTAGGCTAAGGACCTACCACTTATCAGCGCTTATCAGCGCTAGGGAGCTCTTATCTGCTTATATAGCAGATACCAGCTGACATACACATCGCGTAAGCGATGTGTCAGACTGTATAGGCGCTTACAACGCATACATTCTACATTTTCCTTTGTATTAGCTATGTGTATATATAGCGAGGCCATTACGGCATATTCATTACTAGAATCAAGCTTTATTCCCATTTCTCTCTATGCTCCATATAGCTGTGCCGCGCTCCGCGACACTTGCTTATATTAAATACTAGTAACTCCCTTTAAATTTAAAATTATTCCTGGTAATAATAATAAAATGTTACTGATAGTATATTGCCCTGTTTAGATTAATTACCAGTTTGTCACGACCCGACCCTTTTATGGCCGCATAAAGGGTCCAAGGCGGTACGTACCCCGGAAGAATAACGGAACGACCGTCCAATCAGGAAGGATCACTCGGATCACTGTAAACTATAGATTACTGGGATCACGGAACGTAAGCTAAGGTGATCCAACACAACCGTAATCTATACGTAATCTAAGTACATTCACTATATATCTCCTTTATATATAAGATTGGATAAGCCACGATTATTTAGTATAGTTACTTAGACAGTCGTTAATAATTGCATTTACCAGAACTACCTGTTCTACAAAATCGTAACTATATTACCCTGCTTAGTATTTATCCTTAACCTCTCTGTCAATATAAACCCACAAACCTCGGTTTAACTGTTGAGAATCAACCCGGATCGTCACACGTTAACGACTCTTGTTCAGAAGGCCACTAAGAATCCTAAGCAATATCGCAAGCATATCCGCTGCAGTATCCTCTTCCAACAACCCCAACACCCCACCCTCCGTTCCACCTCCTCGCCAAGGGAAAGACAATAACGGAGATAATAATATAAGTGGAAGCGAAAACGAGGATAAAGTCGATAAAACGGAATAACTTTGCATTCGCATAGAGGAAGCCTTCTAACGCATAGAAGCTAACCGCGTAGAATAGGAGCAACGCTATCAGTACTTAGTTGCTGAGAACGCTAGGCTTAACCAAATGATTCATCAACAATAAACAACTATTATAAACTTACAGAATTAGGCCCCACCTGCTCTAAACCTTATACTAAACCATAAAGGAAACTGACCTTTAAAGGACTTAAGAGAGTCGCTTAAAATGCAACCCCTTAAGCACTTCGATAGAAGTACTATAACACTTTAACCATTTCTCACTTAACTACGCAACTATTTTACCTACTTCCTAACCAGCCTTAGTATAGAAACTAGTAAAGTCCTTTTAGCTGCTAGACGACTTAAAGGAAACGCCTTAAAGTGGTTTAAACCTACTTAGAGGGATTTCCTCGATAATAGAAGCGAAGCCGATAAGTAAATACAGCTTATATTCGCCAGCTATAATCGATTTAAGGAAAAACTAAAGAATATCTTTAATAATATTAGTAAAAAATATACTATAGAAAATAAACTTATAAACTTAGTCTAGAAAGGAAAATGCTTTAACTATACTGTATACTTTAAGAACTATACTTTTAAAGTTAAGTAGGGAAACTCTACTTTTATTAAATGTTTTTACAATAGACTTAAACTGGAAGTTAAGAGGGAAGCTTATAAGTTCTCTTGCAATAAAGGCATTACCGAGTTTATTAAAAAATGCATAAACGCAGACAATTTACTTTATAAACTCTACTTAGATATAAAGAAAGGATAATAGCAGTCTAGATAAGTTTATAAGTATCGAGGATATATAAACTAAGGCAAGAAGCGATAAAAATATATTGCTAGTTCTAATAATAGGAGGCCTGGTCGAATGGATCTAGACGCTATTTAAAAGGGAAAGGTAAAGGCTGTTTATTATAACTGTAATAAATTAAGATATATTTTAAAGGACTGTAAAGCTCTATAAAAACCGAGAACTAATAAACCCTGGAAGCCTGCGCTAAAACCTAGATAAAAAGTTAATATAGCTTTGAAAACTATTAATTATATATTACTTAACTGGACTGTATACTATAATAATAGCTGCCTCGCTTATAAATCCAGTAAAGATAAAAGCGGATAATACCCGAAACGACCTAAAAAGATATCTATAATAAACTAAAGGGGATACCGGTTAAGATTTAGATCCTTAACTCTTAGAGATATTCTTAAAGAAAATAAAGTAAACAGGTATTTACTACGCCCAGATAGTTTAATGGAATAAAACCTAAACTTTAGCTATATAGAGTTAAATAAAGATAATAGTATCCCGGATAGATAAATAGTCGCTATAATTAATTACCGATATTTTAATTAAATTACTGCAGGCAATAAAGGGTAGACTAGCAGCAGTAACTTTAACGATAAAGATAAAAACAACCCTTTATAATATAGACTATTACTATATAATGCTATACCTTTAGAATTAGAAAACGTACTGCCTATAAACGGTAACTTTAAGGGTAAGCTAAACGAATATTACCTAAACCTAATTAAAAGGGTTGCTACAGGTACGCAGTAAAACAGGATAAACCTATACCTATATAAACAGCTCTATACGCAAAACGGAGCTAATAACAAGATAGCTGTTAAAGCTATCCCAGCTGCTTTAGCTATACGCAAAAAACCTATATATTTCTATATATAAAAAGACTACGCCGCAAATAACCCTACTCACAAAGAGCACTACACTATATCCTAGGTCACTTATATCGCATATAGGTATATAGTATACTTCCGTGAAAAAGTAAAGTATAATATATTTCCAATTAGAATTCCGTTTTACCTTATAGAATAGGTATAAGGTTATAACGCTTTCGAAAAATAGATTGTGACTATACAGTATCGAGACTTTAAGATTGTTATTATTAAACCAGATACCGAAACTCTAAAGGAATATTGTCAGCTATAAAGACTTAAAGGATACAAGTCTAAAAGATACTATATCTACTGCCAGGAGAAATTAATAGAATAGCATTTCCGCTATAATAAAAGGTTTAAGTGCAATTAATAATATTATTTAAAGTGCAATAATTTAAAGTATATTATATATAAAAGAAATAAGTTAAAGGATTAGTATATATAATAAGCTAATAATACCCTATATTTATTACTAGACTATATATACTACTAAAAGGAGGAATACGCTATCCACTTATAGGAAAAACTCTAAAAGTAGCGAATATAGAAATATATAGGGTATAAACCTACTTTAAAGGACAGAGAGATTAATTAAATTATAAAAGAGCTATACAGAAACTAGTTTAACTTCGTTACCTATAAAGGAACCGCTTATAATAGGAGAAGGTGGCATTTACTTTAAAGAACCCCGATTAATTGCGAAATTTGTATAAAAAGAAAAGAATCAAGAAACAACTAACATTACCTGTAAAAGGGCTATAAAGTAACAATCAATAAATTATATCTTTTGAAATATTAGACGATAAAAGTAATAATAAAGATTTACTATATTTTAAATTAGAGATAATAGTTAAGGGATATAGGCTATATATATTAGTAGATAGCAGAGCGATAAGTAATTTTATTGCACCTATAACTGTAAATTGCCTACAGTTACTTTAAAAAGAGAAAACTAAACTGTATTAACTTTATTAGGCAGAAGGAGGAGCCTTTATATATAATAATAAATAGGTTAAGTGAAAGACTAATTATCTCAAGCTTAAAATTACTGAATATAAAGGAGTGGTTTTTTGCGATATAGCAAATATTAATAGGTATAATATTATTTTCGGTTATTTTTAGTTAAAACGCAATAACTTTAATATTAACTGGGAAAACGGCTAGCTTTATTAGCGCGATAATAAAGCTTCCTTAGCGATTAAAACTATTAAAAAGGCTTTAGCTGTAAGGCAGAAATCCCGCGTAGAACCCCTAGGTATACTAAAGAAAGGAACTAAAAAAGTTACTTTTAATTTAATTACAGAAATAATCTACCTAGAAGTAAAACTTAAATAGAGTAAAGGAAAAAATAAATAAATCTAAAGAATAATTGCCTTTTTATAGAAAGTATTCGATAATATTAATAAAATACTTAAAATAAAAAGCCCCGAAACAGCAGTATTATTAAAACGGCTGCAGAATATCCCCGAAGAATACTGGAAGTATAATAAGCTGTTTAAGGAAACACTTAATATAAAGCTACCGGAATACAGTTAATAAAACTATATAATTAAGCTTAAAGACAGTGCTAGTACTACTTTCTATAAGATTTACAATCTAAATAAAAAAGAGCTTAAAAGCCTATGCGATTATCTAGACGATATATTAGCTAAAAGATATATTTAACCCTCTTTATCGGAAGCAGGCTATTTTATTATATTTATATTAAAGAAAAGAGGTAAATTATAGTTAATTGTAGACTATTAACAGCTTAATAAAGCTACTGTTAAGGATAGAACTCCACTACTATTAATTATAGAATTACAGGATAGACTATATAGGAAAAAGTGCTTTATAGCGCTGGATTTTAAAGGCGCTTATAACCTTATCCGAATTAAAGAAGGACACAAATAGATAACCGCTTTTCGAACTAAGTACGGCTTATTTGAATACCTAGTTATACCTTTTAGCCTTATTAACGCCCCCGCGATATTTTAAAAGATAATTAATAATATATTAAAAGAGTACCTTAACATTTTTATAGTTATTTACCTAGATAATATCTTAATTTTCTCGGATACCTTTAAAGAATATAAGGTATATGTCTATAAAGTATTATAGATACTATAAAATACTAAACTACTTATAGAACTAGAGAAATGCGAATTCTATATATAGAAAGTCACCTTTTTAAAGCATATTATTACCTTTAAAGAAATTCGCATAAATCTATTAAAAGTGTAAGCAGTAAAAGACTAGCCTATACCTATAACAGCTAAAGAAGTCTAAAGCTTTTTAAGACTCGCTAACTACTATTAATAATTTATTAAAAACTATAGAAATATTATATAAACTCTCTATAAATTTATTAAAAAAGATCGAAAATTTCTATAAGCATTAGATATATAAGAAGCCTTTAATAAATTTAAGCAGCTTATCTCGGAAAAACCTATATCTATTATATTTAACCTATTTAAAGAAACGGAAGTTAAAACAGACGCTTCTAACTTTATTATAAGAGCTTAACTTAGTTAGAAGGATAAAAACGGTAAGCTATGCCCTGTTGCCTTTTACTTTAGAGTACTATACAGCGCAGAACTGAACTATCTAATATACAATAAGGAATTCCTCGCTATTATCCTTACATTTAAAGAATAGCGATATTATTTACTAGGAGGAATATATAAGGTTAAGGTATATACTGACTATAAGAATATCGTATACTTCGCGACAGTTTAATAACTTTTTAGAAGGCAGATCCGCTACGCGGAATACCTCTCAGAATTCGACTACGTTTTAATTTATCGGAAGGGATCTGAGAATAGATAAGTAGACGCACTTAGCAGATAAACTGACTATAACTAAGGAAAGATTAAGTATACTAGACAGATCTTAGAATAAACCCCTAAAGGATATTACTAATAAATAGCACTTTGAGCTATATATAAGGTATCTAGTGATAATGCTATGCTTTAATGCATTAAAGAGCACTATACTATTTAAGATAATAATAGATTCTTAGAAGATATAGAATTTAATGATAAAGGAACTCGACAATAAAACGGAAAGATCTAGATCTTAGATAAACTCTAGAAGAATATAGTTATAGAAGTTTATTAATACCTAGTATACAGATATAAAGGTATTTGCAAGACCTGTAAACAGGTTTAAAAGTATTTTAAATTTTAAAGACTTAAAAAAGTAGTATAAGATATTATTTTTTACTGTATAACTTATAGAATAGTTAAACCCTTAAAATATAAACTATACAGTAAACTTTAACCTTTACTAGTACTAGAGCGACTATAAGAATTAATTTTATTAGACTTTATTGTTAAACTACTACTATCTATTAAACCAGGATTAAAGATTAAGTATAACAGTATCTTAATAATTATAGACCGATTTATTAAATACTTTTACTTCCTTTTATATATAGAAGTAATAGATGCAGAGACGCTAGTTTATATATTCTTGCGATTCGTTACAGCTAACTATATAATTCTAGCCAAGATTATTTCTAACTGAGGATTAACCTTTACGTTTAAATTCTAGTAAGCATTTATAAATTAATTAAGTATAAATTATAAGCTTAATACTATATATCACCTATAGACAAATAGTCAGATAAAACGCATTAACTAGGTTATTAAAGCTTATTTAAAAAGTTATATTAACTTTAATTAAGACGATTAGGTAGAAAAGCTACTAATTGCATAGATATCCTATAATAGCGATATTTTAAAGTTAACTGGACTTAGCCTTATATACGCTAACTATAGCTTTACGCTAGATATATATAAAGCGCTAAAGAAAGGCCTATATATTGATAAAGTATAAATTAAAGCTAAAAATATAAAGCAGTTATATAAGGAAATGCAGGTATACTTTTACTTTATATAAGAAAGAATAAAGAAGTATACCGATAAGTATAGATTAAAGGGATTAATCTTTAAAGAGGGAGATATAGTTTACTTATATTAATATTTGCTAGGAAAAAAGACTATAAATATTAAAATAACGCAATTAAGCAATAAATTAAATTTTAAAAAACTTAGACTTTACCCGGTTAAAAAAGTTATTTTAAAAGTCACTTATAAACTTATACTACAAGATAGTATCTAAATTTACCCGGTATTTTATATTTCACTACTCGAAAAAGTATTATAAAACAAATTAGAAAACGGACTGATTATAGATTTAATTAAAGTCTTACTAGTTAAAGAAAAATATAAAGTTAAGGAAATTAAAGCTATAAGAATAGAAAATAATAAACGCTAGTACTTAGTAAAATAGAAAAACTATAGAGAAGAATATAACTTTTAGGAATTTAGGGAATACTTTAAGTACTCCTAGACGACTCTGCAATAATTCCACCGAAATCTTAGCTTGCTAATGATAGATTAAGCGGCCTAAAAGCGGTCTAGTCAATTACGTTAATAGCCCTAAAAGAATATATATTAATAGCAGCCTCTGCTTTATAACATTCAGCCTCGTCCAGCTTATCTATACTTCTTAACCCGAGATTTACTATCTTCGCCCCTTTTATTACTAATGCCTTGCGCTGGGTATAAAGGTAAGTTAGTCGCGCTAGAGCCTTGGAAGATTTGCGATGCAATTCTGCCAACTTAAACTCTGCCTTTTATTCCTGCGCCTTTAATCGCTTATACTTTAAAGTAATCTGAGACATTAAATAAATTAAAAAAGGAAAAAAAATAATAAAAAGATAAAAACACTTATAGGTGCTTACCGGTACCCTAGAACTATTATAAAAGCGCCTTTATCGAATATACTTTTAATATCGAGATACCCTATCTATTATCTTATAAGTATAATTACAGGAACGATAATATAAATAAGGCATGGTTTCGAAACCTAGTTTTTCGATAAAAGACGCGAAGGCTAAACGCTAAAGGGTCTTTAAAGAATAAGCCTTCTTAACACAACTTATATTATCAGTACCGCATATATAAAAAGGGAAAAAGAAAAAGAATATTATATTTATAAAAGGAGGTATAGTATTTATATAGGACAGGCAGGGTTTTGGGGATAAAATTACTGGGAGGGGGATATCGTGTTATAACCTGACCCTTTTATAGCCGCATAAAGGGTCTAAGGCGGTATATACCCTGGAAGAATAACGGAATGACCGTCTAATCAGGAAGGATTACTTGGATTACTGTAAATTATGGATTACTAGGATGATAGAACGTAAGCTAAGGTGATCTAATATAACTATAATCTATATATAATTTAAGTATATTTACTATATATCTCTTTTATATATAAGACTGGATAAGCTACGATTATTTAGTATAGTTACTTAGACAGTTATTAATAATTGCATTTACTAGAACTACCTGTTTTATAGAATTGTGACTATATTACCCTGCTTAGTATTTATCCTTGACCTCTCTGTTAATATAAACCCATAAACCTCGGTTTGACTGTTAAGAATTAACCCGGATCGTTATACAGTTATATACTTTAGTAGGTTACTGGCAGCTTTAGTGTCCTGGTAACCGCTTCTAAAGACTTTAACCTTCCTACTAATAACTAAGTGTAACGATCCGGGTTGATTCTTAAGGGATAAACCAAGGTTCGTGGGTTTATGTTAACAGAGAGGTTAAGGATAAATACTGAGCAGGGTAATATAGTTACGATTCTGTAAAATAGGCGGTTTTAGTAAATGCAATTGTTAATAACTGTTTAAGTAACTATATTAAATAAGTAATAAGCCAGTTATATATATATTAAGGAAATACATTAAAGACTAATATCTTTAAATTATAGACTAATCCTTTAAAGGCGCAGTCTATTATATAAAAGTCAGGGACTATAACTTAATTGTCAGTCCTAGTTATATATATATATATATAATATTTGCATATATAGGCTATATATTTGGGTTATAATATAATATCCCCCTTTTAATAGTCTTGCCTTTAAGACTATAAATTTCTTCCTTTTCCTTCTATTATATATTACCCCCTTTTATTTTATTATACATTTATTATGAATAACTATATATTAAAGAAATCTTTAGTTATTACTTATAAAGACTGCGAGCGCAATATTCTTTTAGCGTCTATTTCTATTTAAGGTTCTTTAGCCGATATACTGTATATATATTATTTTAAGAATAAACTGTATTATTAAATATTAAATGGAAATTTATTTTATTCTAAATACATCTATTAAAAAAAGGCTTATAATAGGGTACTAATAGCTTTATCCTATAGGTCTTTTTTTATGCATTTTTTTTGTTTTTATTTTATTAACCTTTCTTTTTAATTATTTATTTTTTTAATTAATAGAAAAAACTTAATTGTAAAGAGGAAGAGGCTAGTAATAATTTAATAGATCTGCAGTAATAGATATTTAAGTTGCAAGAATGCCTTTCCGCAGCAGTAGGTTATTTAGCTTAAATTTGCAAGATTTATAAGAAAACTAAAGAGCGGGGTAAAGAGTTAGTTTATCGGGGTATAGCAGAGCTTAACGTAAAGGATAATATTTTTTCTGCCTTTAATGCTTATAAGCAATATATAATTAAAGACGTTTAAGCGCTAGGAGTTATTTATAAGGTAGATTAGTCTTTTTTCAGGATTGGCAAAGAGTTTGCGGATATAGGTTCCCTAATCTTAAAAATTAATGGAACTGCTTAAGTTTTACTTTGGCGTTTAATAAGTATTTAATAGGTTCCTAAAAGTTATATTCTTTTTTATAGTTTTTCTATTTAACTAGGTATTAGCGTTTATTATCTTTTACTTTTATAGCTTTAATTTCTTTAACTTTATATTCTTTTTTAACTAGTAAAACTTTAATTACATTTATAATTAGTTTATTTTTTAATTTATTTTATAATTTTTTTTAAGTAATAAAATATACAATATTAAGTAAATTTAAATATTATCTAGTAGTATAAGTTTATAGGTAACTTTTAAAATAACCTTTTTAACTAAATAAGGTTTAAGTTTCTTAAAATTTAACTTATTGCTTAATTATATTATTTTAATATTTACAGTCTTTTTCCTTAGTAAATATTAATATAGGTAGACTATATCTCCCTTTTTAAAGATTAATCCCTTTAATTTATATTTATTAGTATACTTTTTTATTCTTTTTTATATAAAGTAAAGGTATACCTTTATTTCTTTATATAACTGCTTTATATCTTCAGCTTTAATTTATACTTTATTAATATATAGGCCTTTCTTTAATGCTTTATATATATTTAGTGTAAAGCTGTAGTTAGCGTATATAAAGCTAAGTTTAATTAACTTTAAAATATTGCTATTATAAAATATTTATATAATTAATAGCTTCTTTATTCAATTATTTTAATTAAAGTTAATATAACTTTTTAAATAAACTTTTATAATCTAGTTAATATATTTTATCTAGCTATCTATCTATAGGTAATATATAGTATTAAACTTATAATTTATATTTAATTGATTTATAAGTGTTTATTAAAGTTTAAATGTAAAGGTTAATCCTTAATTAGAAATAATCTTGGCTAGAATTATATAGTTAACTATAATAAATTGCAAGAATATATAAACTAATATTTCTATATTTATTGCTTTTTTATATAAAAGGAAGTAAAGGTATTTAGTAAATTAGTTTATAATTATTAAAATACTATTATATTTAATTTTTATTTTTAATTTAATAGATAATAGTAGTTTAATAATAAAGTTTAATAAAATTAACTTTTATATTTATTTTAATACTAGTAAAGGTTAAAGTTTGCTGTATAGTTTATATCTTAAGGGTTTAATTGTTTTATAAGTTATATAGCGAGAGATAATATCTTATATTACCTTTTTAAGCCTTTAAAACTTAAAGTATTTTCGCACTTGTTTGCAAGTCTTATAAATAACCTTTTATTTATATACTAGGTATTAATAAACTTCTATAACTATATTCTTTTAAAGTTTATTTAAAATTTAAATTTCTTTTTTATTATTAAATTCTTTTATTATTAAACTTTATATTTTTTAAGAATATATTATTATTTTAAATAATATAGTGCTCTTTAATATATTAAAGTGTAATATTATTACTAAATACCTTATATATAGCTTAAAGTGCTATTTATTAGTAGTATCCTTTAAGGGTCTATTCTAAGATCTGCCTAATATATTCGATTTTTCCCTAGTTATAATTAGTTTATTTACTAAGCGCGTTTATTTATTTATTCTCGGATCCTTTTCAGTAAATTAAGATATAGTTGAATTCTAAAAGCTATTTTGCGTAGCGGATCTGCCTTTTAAAAAATTATTAAACTATTGTAAAATATATAATATTCTTATAGTTAATATATACTTTAACTTTATATATTCCTTTTAATAGGTAATATCGCTATTCCTTAAACGCAAAAATAATAGTAAAGAATTCTTTATTATATATTAAGTAATTTAGTTTTGCGCTATATAGTACTTTAATATAAAAGGCAATAAAGTATAGCTTATTGTTTTTATCCTTTTAACTAAATTAAACTTTTATAGTAAAGTTAAAAGCATTTATTTTAACTTTTATTTTTTTAAATAGGTTAAATATAATAAATATAGGTTTTTTTGAAATAAACTGCTTAAATTTATTAAATGTATTTTATATATCTAATATTTATAAAAACTTTTAATCCTTTTTAATAAATTTATAGAAAGTTTATATAATACTTTTATAGCTTTTAATAAATTATTAGTAGTAGTTAATAAGTTTTAAAAAGCTTTAAACTTCCTTAACTATTATAGGTATAGGCTAATTTTATACCGCTTATACTTTTAATAAATCTATACAAATTTCTTTAAAGGTAATAATATACTTTAATAAAATAACTTATTATATATAAAACTTATATTTCTTTAGCTATAAGTAGTTTAGTATTTTATAGTATTTATAATACTTTATAGATATATACTTTATATTCTTTAAAGGTATCTAAGAAAATTAAAATATTGTTTAAGTAAATAACTATAAAGATATTAAAGTACTTTTTTAATATATTATTAATTATTTTTTAAACTATTATAGGGGCATTAATAAGGCTAAAAAGTATAACTAGGTATTTAAATAAGCTATATTTAATTTAAAACGCAGTTATTTATTTATATCCCTCTTGAATTCAGATAAAGTTATAAGCGCCTTTAAGGTTTAGCGCTGTAAACCACTTTTTCCTATATAGTTTATCCTATAATTCTATAATTAATAGTAGTAAAGTTTTATCTTTAATAGTAGCTTTATTAAGCTGTTAGTAATCTATAATTAAGTATAGTTTACCTTTTTTCTTTAATATAAATATAACAGGATAGCCTACTTTTAATGAAGAGAGTTAAATATATCCTTTAGCTAATATATTATTTAAATAATTATATAGGCTTTTAAGCTCTTTTTCGTTTAGATTATAAATTTTATAAAAAGTAGTGTTTATATTATCTTTAAGCTTAATTATATAGTTTTATTAACTATATTCTAGTAGTTTTATATTAAGTATTTCTTTAAATAGTATATTACACTTCCAGTACCCTTTAAAGATATTCTATAGCTGTTCTAGTAATACTACTATTTTAAAGCTTTTTATTTTAAGTATTTTATTAATATTATTAAATACTTTCTATAAAAAGGCAATTATTCTTTAAGTTTATTTATCCTTCCCTTTACTTTATTTAAGTTTTATGTTTAAGTAAATTATTTCTATAGTTAAATTAATGGTAACTTTCTTAATTCCTTTTTTTAATATACTTAAAGGTTCTATATAGGATTTCTGCCTTGCAGCTAAAGCCTTTTTAATAGTT
Source organism: Mycogone perniciosa (assembly GCA_025331125.1). Taxonomy (NCBI): domain Eukaryota; kingdom Fungi; phylum Ascomycota; class Sordariomycetes; order Hypocreales; family Hypocreaceae; genus Mycogone; species Mycogone perniciosa. Next base: position 18,003 of record JAOALB010000137.1, read on the forward strand.
TTAATTACTAGGGGAGCTTTATTATTGCACTAATAAAGCTAGCTATTCTCCCAGTTAATATTAAAGTTATTGCATTTTAATTAAAGATAACTAAAAATAATATTATATTTATTAATATTTATTATATTATAAAAAACCACTCTTTTATATTTAGCGATTTTAAGTTTAAAATAATTAATCTTTTATTTAACCTATTTATTATTATATATAAAGGCTTTTCTTTTTATTTAATAAAGTTAATATAGTCTAGTTTTCTTTTTTTAAGGTAACTATAAGCAATTTACAGTTATAGGTATAATAAAATTACCTATTACTTTACTATTTATTAATATATATAGCTAATATCCCTTAACTATTATTTTTAATTTAAAATATAGTAAATTTTTATTATTACTTTTATTATTTAATATTTTAAAAGATATAATTTATTAATTATTACTTTATAGCCTTTTTATAAATAATATTAATTATTTCCTAATTCTTTTTTTCTTATATAGATTTTGCAGTTAATTAAGGTTCCTTAAAGTAAATGCTACTTTTTTTTATTATAGGCAGTTTTTTTATAGGTAATAAAGTTAAACTGGTTTTTATATAGCTCTTTTATAATTTAATTAATCTTTTTATCCTTTAAGGTAGGTTTATACCCTATATATTTCTACGTTTACTATTTTTAAAGTTTTTCTTATAAGTAAATAGCGCATTTATCCTTTTAATAGTATATATAGTCTAGTAATAAATATAGGGTATTATTAGCTTATTGTAAATATTAATTTTATATTTTATTTCACTTATATATAATATACTTTAAGCTATTGCACTTTAAGTAATATTATCGATTATATTTAAACCTTTTATTATAGCGGAAGTGCTATTTTATTAATTTCTTTTAGCAGTAAATATAATATCCTTTAAATTTATATCCTTTAAGTTTTTATAGTTGATAATATTCTTTTAAAGTTTTGGTATTTAATTTAATAATAATAATTCTAAAGTTTTAATACTATATAGTTATAATTTATTCTTTAAAAGTATTATAATCTTATATTTATTTTATAAAGTAAAATAGGATTTTAATTAGAAATGCATTATACTTTACCTTTTTTTAATAATATACTATAGACCTATATATAATATAAATAACCTAAGATATAATATAGTGCTTTTTATAAATAAGGTTATTTATAATATAGTCTTTTTATATATAGAAATATATAAGTTCCGCTTATATAATTAAAATAGTTAAAATAACTTTAATAGCTATTTTATTATTAGCTTTATTTTATATATAGAGCTATTTATATAGGTATAGGTTTAACCTATTTTACTATATATTTATAGTAACTCTTTTAATTAAGTTTAGGTAATATTTATTTAACTTACCTTTAAGGTTACTATTTATAGGTAATATATTTTCTAGTTTTAAAGGTATAGTATTATATAATAATAGCCTATATTATAAAAGGTTATTTTTATTTTTATTATTAAAGTTACTGCTATTAGTTTATCTTTTATTGCCTGCAGTAATTTAGCTTAAATATTAATAATTAATTACAGTAATTATTTATTTATCCAGGATACTATTATCCTTATTTAACTTTATATAGCTAAAGTTTAGGTTTTATTTTATTAAACTATCTAAGTATAGTAAATACTTATTTACTTTATTTTCTTTAAAAATATCTTTAAAAGTTAAAAATTTAAGTTTTAACTAATATCCTTTTTAATTTATTATAAATATCTTTTTAAGTTATTTAAAGTATTATCTGCTTTTATCTTTACTAGATTTATAAATAGGGCAGTTATTATTATAGTATATAGTTTAGTTAAGTAATATATAATTAATAGTTTTTAAACTTATATTAACTTTTTATTTAAGTTTTAGCGCAGGCTTTTAAGGTTTATTAGTTTTTAGCTTTTTATAAAGCTTTATAGTCCTTTAAAATATATTTTAGTTCATTATAATTATAATAAATAACTATTACTTTTCCCTTTTAAATAGTATTTAGATCTATTTATTTAAGTCTTTTATTATTAAAGCTAGCAATATATTTTTATTGCTTTTTACTTTAATTTATATATCTTTAATATTTATAAATTTATTTAAATTACTATTTTCTTTTTTTATATTTAAATCAAGTTTATAAAGTAAATTATTTATATTTATATATTTTTTAATAAACTTAATAATACCTTTATTGCAAGAGAATTATAAACTTTTTTTTTAACTTTTAATTTAAGTTTATTATAGAATTGTTTAATAAAAGTAAAGTTTCCCTATTTAACTTTAAAAGTATAATTTTTAAAGTATATAGTATAGTTAAAGTATCTTTTTTTCTAAACTAAATTTATAAGTTTATTTTCTGCAGTATATATTTTATTAATATTATTAAAAATATCTTTTAGTTTTTTTTTAAATTAATTATAGCTGGCAAATATAAACTATATTTATTTATTAACTTTACTTTTATTATTAAAGAAATCCCTTTAAGTAAATTTAAACTACTTTAAAGCATTTCCTTTAAATTATCTAATAGCTAAAAAGACTTTACTAGTCTTTATATTAAAGCTCGTTAAAAAGTCGGTAAAGTAGTTATATAGTTAAATAAAAAATAGTTAAAGTGCTATAGTACTTTTATTAAAGGGTTTAAAAGGCTGTATTTTAAGTAACTCTTTTAAATCCCTTAAAGGTTAATTCCTTTTAGGGTTTAGTATAAAGTTTAAAGCAGGTAAAGCTTAATTCTATAAATTTATAATTATCGCTTACTATTAGTAAATCATTTAATTAAGCCTAGTGTTTTCAGCAATTCAATATTTATAGTATTACTTTTATTTTATATAGTTAGCTTTTATATATTAAAAGGCTTCCTTTATATAAATATATAGTTATTTTATTTTATTAACTTTATCTTTATCTTCGCTTCTACTTATATTATTATCTCTATTATTATCCTGCCTTTAATAAAGAGGTAAAATAGAGGGTAAAGTATTAAGATTATTAAAAAAGGATACTATAATAAATATATTTACAGTATTATTTAAGATTTTTAGTAGCCTTTTAAATAAAAGTTATTAATATATAATAATCCAGGTTAATTCTTAACAGTTAACTAAAGTTTGCAGGGTTTATATTAATAAAGAGGTTAAAAATAAATATTAAGTAGGGTAATACAATTACTATTTTATAAAACTAATAGTTTAAGTAAATAATTATATTAACTATTTAAATAACTATACTAAATAATTATAATTTATTTAGTCTTATATATAAAGGAGATATATAGTAAATATATTTAGATTATATATAGATTATAGTTATATTAAATTACCTTGGCCTATATTCTATAATCTAAATAATCTATAGTTTACAGTAATCCGAGTAATCCTTCCTAATTAAATAGTTATTCTATTGTTTTTCCGGGCTATATACTGCCTTAGACCCTTTATGCAGCTATAAAAGGGTCGGGTCGTAACACTAAAGCAAGCGCATATAAACCATTAAGCATTAACCTAAAATATAAACATTAAGCTTCTCTATTATACACTCTATCACTACCCTCTATAGCTATTACTAAATCTGCCAAAATCAGTTTATATAGCAATATTAATACTATTATATATATTAACAGGATAAATATTTATATTGTATATAATAAGTATATTAACTGCACTTAAGCTTATACGGATAAGGTTAAGAACTTAGGCGCTATAATTATTTTTCGGCTAACCCCCTATATTAATAAGTAAATCTTTATATATATATACTACGCTAAGTATATAGAGATTATTACTAAGTCTGGCAGGACGTTTAATGAGTATATTGAGATAGTTAAAGGCAATATAATATAGTATATTACCGCTTTATTAAAGTGCAGTAACATTATTATATTAAGTGTACCTTTTAGAAAGTATATATAGTATTTAAAGGAGTTTATTAAATTAATTACTAATAAAAAGGCAGATAGCGATAAGCTTAAAGTGCAGGCTACTGCTACTATAAGCATTAAATATTACTATCCTTAAGGCTATTATATACTAGTATAAATAAAATCTTAACTACTACTACTACTATTAGTAAATAAATCTTTTATAATATTAGGAATTAGGTAGTATATATAATAATATAATAAGCTAGGCGATATATATATAATAGTAATTAAGGAGTATTTAGATAAAATAGGTAAAGTGTAAAGGGGCTTAACTAGGTTAAGTAGCTATATATTAATAAGACTCTTATATTAACTAGCCAGTATAATAAATCTTGCTATTAAATTCTTTGCCGTTTACCTTTCCTCTTTTTAATAGGTTGCCTTAGATTTCGTTTCCTTTAAGGTAGAATTAGCGCTATTATTAAGGCAGTATTTACCTATACTAAGCTTAAGAGACTGATAGCTTTAGATTGCAATGCTTTTAAATTATAATATACCTTGTCTCTGGAATTAATAGGCCGGCTAAGTATATAAATGTAAGTATACTTAATAATAATTGGGCTATAGCTGTAGTTATTATTTTGCTGTATCTTTTGCTAGCAATTACAATTAGTCGAGGCCGACTTTAATGCTATAAAAAACCTACCCTCTTAATATATTTTAAATTAAGGTACTTCTTTATATAGGCTTTCTACTAATAAGTTAGCCCCTGACTATAAAAGAGTGTTTTTAAAATAAACCTTAATATTAATATTTTTTTTACTATAATATTACTTTTTCTATAAATTATAAAATTATAATAATAAATACAGCCTTCCTTTATATTAATCTTAAAAGGGCTAAAGTGGTTATTATATTAAAATAGCAGGAAAAAGTAAACTAGTTCTGTCTTTATATTTTTATACCATACTATTATTTAATTTACAGTTTTGTAGAATAAATATTAAATAAAAATACTGGCTTAAAGCTTTTAATAGATAGAAACTAACTTAACCTATATAAATAGTAATTTATTAAATAAATATAAACTAGTAATAATAATATTAGTATTTAGCTATATTATTAGTGTAAGCGTTATAAATGAATTTACTTTAAATTTAAATTTAGTGTTATAAATAAATAGTTTACTGCTAGTAGCTATATTTTTAATTTCTTTATAAAGTTAATTAAGTTTAGTAGATAAAGTATAATTTAATAGTAGGAAACCTTTACTTTTTAGCTTTGTATAGAATATAGTATTGTTAGTTTTGCCTTTTTTAATAAATAGTATTATTTAGTTTATAAAAAGTCTTAAAAAAGCTTTTTTCTTTATACTTTTTAATAGTTTTTTAATTAGTTAGTTTAATACTAAGTTTTAAGTTTTTATAAACTGCTTATTATTAATTAATTATATATCTTTTTTTATTTAGCTAAATTTACTATATTTCTTTAAATAAAATCCTAGGACTAAGCTTTTTTATTAACTGGTATTACTTTTATTTATATATTTAGTGTATATTAAAGGCTTTATACTATTATTTTTAGCTAGCTTTTTTATCTCCTTTATCTTTAAACTTTAACTTAAAGATCTTTTTTAATACTTTTTAGGCAGCTTTTTAAGTTAGTATATTACTAAGAAGCTGTATTTAAAATATATATTACTTTTTAAAGGCTATTACTATTAGGGTATTGTAAATTATTCCCTTTTACTATTTACTATACTTACTTTCCGCTAAAGAGACCTATTTAAAGCCATTTAACTATTTAATTATATATTTACTATTTAAATTTTAACGTAAATTAAAAAGAACTTTATATATTTCTAGTAAAGCTTTAAAAGAATTAAATAGTTAGATTTACTTATAACTTTTATAAATAAACTTATTGATAGTTTAATTTAAAAGATATAATAAGTTTTGCGCAGATATAACCTTTTCTTTAAAATAACCCTTAAATTAAAGAGGTATACTTATAAAAGCCTAAGGCCTAAGGCTTAATAAACTTTATAGACTAGTATAAAGGGTACTGTCTATACTATAAAGTATTATAGCACTTTATTTAAAAGGTTTATTATCCCTTTTAATTAGTTTAAATACTATAGTACTAAATATAGTTAAGTTTATTTTTATCCCTTTTACTACTATTAATATAAATTAGTTATAGGTTTTAGGTAGTTTGTTGGGGGTAACTAATATACCTAATACATTTATAGTCCTTTTTACTAGCCTACCTAAGTAAAGTTAATTGCTTATTTAAGCAACTACTAGATTAGGGAGATATAAGACTATAAAGATAAATAAATAGATTTAGTTTAATAAGCATTAACCCGCGTTCTCCTTTAATATACTACCTTTACCTATATTTTTACAGCTATTAAAGCGTAAAAAGGTAACTGTTAATTACTTTCGACTGCAGATATTATAATTAAATGATTTGCAGTATCTTTTAGCCTTTATATTATTTAATTACAGCGTTATGGTTTTATTAAAAGCGCGGTTCCCGCGCTTTATTCTGGTTATTGTTAATGTATATATGTATTTAAAGCGCTAATTCCCCTTTAATAAAACTGGTAATTAAAATAAAGGGAAATCTCGGGGATTGCATTACAGAAAGCAATTATTAAAGGCACTTCTATACTGCCACTAAAACCTACCTTTATTTAACTATTAATAGAATTATAGGCTAACTTTAATAAATCTTTAGGCGAGTATAAGACAATTAGCTAAAAGAAACGGCCTAAAGACCCTTTATTACAGCCAATTAATAAAGATTAGTATAATACTTGATTCCAAAAATATAGGTTATTTAATTGCAATTTCTAAAATACAAGAATCAGGATTAGTTAACCTAGGCGTAATACGCTAAAATATAATAAATAAGCGAGATCTTAAAAAACTATTAGCCTATAATACCTATTAATAAAAGGTTAAAGAATTAAAGGAAATTATAGAAGGACTAGTTAATATAGTAAAAGTAAATATATAGATGAAACAGTTAGCTTTATATAATATAATCCCCTTTAAATTAGCGATATACTATTATAACTTTTATTTTACTTATAACCCTATAAGCTAGCCAGTAAAGTAATTATAGAGAATTAGTAAGAAATAGACTAATTATTTAATTTCTTAATACAGAGACTTTATTTTAGTTTTATTAACCTTTTTAGCTAGACTTTCTTCAACTTTTAATAAAAATATTATTTTTACTACTTTTATAATCTTTTATATATAAATTACCTTTACTTATATTAAGGCTACTTAAAGGAGACTTAGAAAAGATAATAATTTAATACTGTAAAACTTATATTAATAAAAGAAATTATCTTTAAAAGAATAGCTAATCTATTATTTTAAATAGATAAATAAAACTTTTTGTTATTATAAAAGAATTTATTACTATAAGGGAATACTTTGCTATAACCCTTTAATTAAAAGAGTATATCCCTTTTTTACTTAAAAAAGGAATACGCCTATATTAACTAAGCATTTAAGTTAAACGACTTAAACTAGTAGGATAAATAGTATTTTATTATTAAAGGACTATTTAATTAAGACTTTAATAGTTTATTTTCACTTTAAATAAAGGGATTAAAAGTAAATAAATAACTTTCAGTTATTAAAGTACTAGATATAACCCTTTCCTTAAAACCTTAATTAAAGGAATTATTTAATTATATACCCGGCCTAACACTAATACCCTTTAAATCTATTATAATAAAAGCTGGGGAAAGATTAAGTTCTTTGGCGGAAAATAGGAAAACACCCTTTTAAAAGTTCCTTTTCTTTACTTAGGCTTTTAAGAACATTTAAAGAATAAAGCTACCTATAAAGACTAATCTTATAAGTAAGTTTAATAGTAAAAATATATCCTAGTTTTTAAAAAACTATAAGTAAAAGATAAAAGATTAGGGAATTTTAATAAGAGACTAAAAGAGGTACCTAGAATTATTTATAAAACTAAAAGAATAGAAAACAGTTTAAATCTTTATTAAAGAAAGCATTAATTAAGATAAAGTTAAGAAAAAGCTTATATAGCATTATAAGCAGTATAATAAAGAACGATTAAAGTTATATACTATATAACTCTAAAATCTTTATTGTTATAAGCCTATTAGAATATAATCTGTAATAGATTAGTTACTTTAATATCAATACCTTTATTAAAAGCTTAATAAAAGAAACTAGAGGGCGGCTATACTGTATTCCTATAATATTCCTAAGGCAATATGACTGGAGCTGCTTTAATTAATAATAGCCTTTAAAGAAATTAAAGAAATTAACAATTTCGAGGAGTTAAAATACACTAAAGTTTAAATACTCTTTTATAATAGAATGCTTGCAGAACTTAATATTTAAAGAGCCTGTTTTTAAAAATCTATAAAAATACTTTTCGAAACTAGGCATATATTTAATTTATTTAAGTCGGAAATAAGCTTAATTTTAAAAAGGCGGAAAGAACAGTAGCCTATACTTATAAAACTAAATATATTTTTATAACTTAAAGATTAAATAAACGCTTTATTTAAAGAATTTAATAAACTAGTAGTTTATTTCTTTAATTAAAAGGCTAAAATAATTAATTTAAAGGAAAAAAAGTATTATTGCATTACTACTAGTAGTAATAAACCTAAATAAAGACTCTTTATATTAATAATTACTATTAATAATATTAATATAATAAACCCTTTATATAATAATATACTGAACTTTTTCTTTTACTATTACTTAAAGGTAGCTGCAAATATAAAGTATTATTAATATTATATAAATAAAAGCCATTTCCTTTAAAACTGCACTAAGCTAGCTTATAATAAAGGCTATAGGTTTATAATATATAATTTAAAGGCAAAAATAGCTTAAGTAAACCTATAGAAAATCCTAGTCTTAGCTTAATTTATTATAGTAATTACAATTATAAAAACTTATATATAAAAAATACTAATACTTTAGGTAGAATTATTTAAGGCTTAAAATAAAGTTTTATTAAGCCTATTATTTATAAAAAAGATAAAACCTAGCTTTTTTAATTAAAAAGTAAACTATTATAAAATTAAACTCTTTAATATAGTTTATAAAAAAATAAAATATAGGGAGATATTTAAAATTAAATTACTATAAAGGTTAAATATAATCCCTATAAAAGGATTAATAATAAATATTATATACTTTATAGGTAAAGATTAAATAATTGGCAGTAAATAAAATAGTAAAGGTATAAAAGGCGCTAAAAATATCTCTATAAACATAGCTAAGATAAATTCCTTTAAGAACTGCCTAGATAAATATAACTAGGACTGCTTAACTGCAGAATTATTTAATTTAACTTTCCTCGCTAACCTTATAGTCGGCAGAGGATAAAAGCGCGTTCAGATAATCGATAAAGCAGATAAACAAGCTAAAGAGGAACCATTACTGCCTTAACTAAAGCAGCTAATTAAAAAAAGCAACTGCATTTAAACCCTATACTTATAATCTTAAAGACTACGCTGTTTAAATTATAATGCAGTAAAGATAGCGGAACAGTAAAGACTAGGAATAAGGAGGAATTATTAGGAGTAGAGTAAGCTAAAATGCTAATCTAAGCTGTAATTTTAAATAACGCGATTAAGCTTAAGACTAATACTCTTTTAAATACTATTCTAAAACTCGCGAATACTTTAAAAGCGGACTTAGTTATAAAATTATAAGGAATTGCTAAAATATAGTTTTATAAGAAAACCGATTTAACTATGTTTAAACCTGCTTTATATTAAATAATATCTCTCTTTACTTATAAATACCCTTTTAAAAAAGAACTATTAAAGAAATTAAATGTAATAGCTATATATATAAACCCAACTATATAGACTATCTAATTACTATAAGACTAATATTTTAAGGCTGCGCCTTTATAATCCCTATAGATAAAGGGATTTCTAAATAAAAAATTAATTAATTTCAAAAACCCTAATACTTTACTATTATTAAAAGTATACTTTTATAAACTAAAGTAATTAAATATTACTATTAACTATAAAGTAAACTAAAAATAGAGATTAATAGCCTAGATTAATATAGTTTAGATAGGAAAGATCTTTAAATACTTGCAAGACTTACTTTAAATATAGGTATAGTTAAAACAGCTTAACAGTATATTTATTAAAGCATTTATAGACTTAAAGTTAAAAGGAAATATTATTTTTAATTAACTAGCTATAAAATGAAGTTTGAAGGTATACCTTTACTAAGCAGTTAATACTATATTTAATAATAGGCAAGTAAATATAACTAGGGAGACTATTATTTAAGTATATATAGGTAATATATAAATAGCAGTAAAATTTTATATTATATTAAATAAAGTTTTAATACCTTTTATCCTTAAAATACTATTTATTTAAACTATACAGCTAATATTTAATTATATATTAAAGAATAGGGATTTATATATAAAATACAGAATAGGAAACATTTAAATTATAACTTTAACTGCAAGAGCTATATATTAAAAATATAAAATAAAGGTATTATATAATTTAAAGCTAAAATAAATATTAACTTTATAACTAAGCATAAAGTTAATAAAATAAAAGAAAGTTTAGAAATACTTTAGTTTACTTTCAAAGAGGAGGTTTTATATTAATAGTCGGAGTAAACTAAAGAGGATTTAATTTAACTAGTATTAGCCGACAATTTAAAAGATTAAATAAAAGCGATAAAAAAGATAGTATAAAGGTTTAAGGAAATAAAGGGTTAAAGGAGAAGATTTTAAAGGAAAGTATAAAAATATAAAAGGATTAAAACTAATACTATATATAAAAAGAAAGGTATAAAAATCTACCTAGTAAATAATGCACTATTTAATAGTTTTATCTTTATTAAAAGTCTTTATTAAAAATAAAAGAAATAGGATAAAGTAAAGGATAACTTAGATTTTAATGCTCCCTTTATTAACTATATTACTCTGAAATTCTTATCTATTAAAACTAGGTTAAGGCTTACACTAAACTAACTAGCCGCAATCTTAAAAATAGTAGAAGGGAAACTAATAATATAAGAAACCGCAATCCTTATATAAATCCTAAAAAACAGGGAAATAGTACTTTCCTGGGAATTTATAGAATATAAAAAGCTGGATTTTAAGATCGCCCTACTATAGACTATTTATATAGTAGAATATAACGCCTAGCAGAGCGGCAGTATTTTAATTTTTAAAGGGATAGAAAAGAAAGTGGTTAACCTGCTGTAAGTCTATATTAAAAAAGGCCTTTTAAAAGAAGGCTATAAGCTATATAGGAACCTATTCTTTTTAATATAAAAGAAAGATAAAGGCCTTTACGTTATTAATTTTATTATATAAATAAATAAAATAACTATTAGGGATACTTTTATTCCCTTAAGCACTAACTAATTTAGTAAAGATTTTACAGGCTATATAATACTATTATTACTAGACTTTTTTTTAGGATATAATTAAATCCCTTTTAATAAAAAAAGTTAAAATATAATTATATTTACAAGCCCTATAAGCCTTTTAAAATACTATACCCTTTTAATAAACACTATAAACTTAATAGTATAATTTTAATATATTATTTTACAGATACTATTTAATTTTATACTTATAGTATATTGATTATTTTTAAATAATATTGCAGTATAAGGGTTAAAATCTATATATAATAATAAAGAAGCAATGCCTAGGGTTTAACGCTATATTTTAAAGCACCTTTAAAATCTAAATAAAACTTTTATTAATACTAAACTGTTAGGATATACTACTTTAGCAGTAAAATTAATCTTTTATTAGGAATTGGCTAAATTAATAAAATACTTATATAATATAAAAGGACAGTAACGAGCAATTAAGAAAATTATTAAAATTAAAGAATAAAAGAACTATAAAACTATTAATAAAGTTTAATCCTTTTTTAATCTAGTTAACTACTATAAATACTAAATTAAATACTTTACCTGGATTATAAAGCCTTTAACTAATCTATTAAAAAAAAGGCCCTTTAAAGATAGATTAAAAAGCAGCAGCGAGCTATAGATAAACTTAATGAATTTATTACCTCTACTTTAATATTAATAATACTAGATGTAAATAAAGGATATAGGGAGGTAATTTTAATAGTTAATACTAGTATAATAGGCTAGGGGGCAGTTTTAATATAAGTTATAAAAGGAAAAAAATACTTAATTTAATATAAAAGCAGGTATTAGCTTTTATTAGAAATAAAGTATAATACTATAAAAAAGGAGTATAAAGCTTTACTTTAAGCCTTTAAAAAGCTATATATTTACATTTATAAACTTTTATTTATATTAAAAATAAACGTTAAAGTAATTATTAATTAAATAAATAATAGGATTAATAATATCTTTAGCAGGTATATAACCTAATAGATTAGCTATATCCTCCTTTTTAACTTTACAGCTAAATATATCCTAAAGAAAGAGAATATTATAGCGGACGCTTTATCCTATAAACTAGTAACTGCTATAAATAAAGCTAAAGCCTAAAAAAAAGAGACTTAAAAGATTTTATAAATATATATTTAGGTATAATTTCATTTACTCTGTTAAAAGAAAAGTATAGTAAAGAATCCTAGTAAATTGCGCAATACCTTTAAATAATACAGAGACTATTTAATCTCTTAACTATAAACTTTTAATAATTAAAGAATAAAGCAAAAAGGTTTTATATAGAAGATAAAAGGTTATAGGCTAAACTAATAAAATACTGCCACTAGCCTATACTTATCTTTAATACTTTAACTATAAAGAAAACAGCTGTTTAATAGTGCTATATAGAAATAGGTTATAAAGGATAAAAAATAACTTTTTAATTTTTAAAGGAAAAATACTAGTGGCTATAGATATAGAATAATATATACAAAGCTATTATATTATACCCTTAATGCCAGGGCTTTAACCTATACTGCTTTACAGAATTAGCTATAGTAACAGAATTAATTAAACCTATAAAGAAGGTTTATTTTAATATTTAATAGATTTTAAGCAACTATAGATATATTTATTTATTTAAAAGAAAATATAACTTCTATAAATAGGTAAAAGTAAAATTTATATTAACTTTATTATCTGCAATAATAATAAAGTTTATCTTTAAGTAAATTTATTAATATAATATAATAATTTAGGCTCTTATAGATAAAGGACTTAAAATAAAGAAAATGCTTTTATAGGTATTAATTAATTTAAGTATTAAGATTATCTAAATATTAATATATAACCTTGAAGTTAATGCCTTTATAGAGGTTAGTTATTAAAGCTTAATATTAGCACTGGCAAAAATAGCTAAACGCGATAAAAAGTGGTTTTAGAACCTAGATAAAGTAATTATAGCCGATAAATATAGTATAAAAAGCTTAACGAGATACTCTGCGTTCTATCTATTATTCGGCTAAAACCCAATTTTCCTTTTAAAAGTAAAACTGCCTACTTAGCGGCTAATTAACTAGGATAAAGTTTATATAATAGAAGATTAATTAATAGCATATATTTATATTTTTTAAAAAAAAAGAAAATATAAAAATAGCCTAAAAAAGAGTAATAATATTCAATTAAATATTAGCTAAAAAGATAAACGCTAATAATTAATACTTTTTATAAAAAGTAACTAAGCCTCTCCTCTTTAATAACCTTATCTTATTTTATAATATAAAACGCTAAAAAGACCTATTAAGAGATATAAAGCTAAAGATATATTAACTAAAACTATTTAAGATTAAGTTTTAAGCAGGAATAATAAAAGCTTATAGGCTAAAAACATTAAATAGGAGTCCGCTTACTAAAACCTATTTAAAGGAATATTTAAAGAAGTTTATAAAGGATAAATTTAGCTAATAGCTAGTTAAAGATAATAAAAAAACCTATATAAACGAAAGCCTAAAGACAGGTAATAATATATTTAAAGATAAAGTGGTTAATAGAGCTATAATTGAGATTATTAATAGCCAAAAACTTAACGAATATTATAGTAATCCCTTAACCGCTAAAAGGGCATATAGGTCACTAGATTAAATAATCTAGCCAAAAACCAGGATATATATCCGCGGATTAAAAGAGGAGGAAATATATCAATTAAAATACAATCCCTTATAATACTTTAAAGTAGCAATTCTTAAAATAAATAAAATAAATTAAGATAATTACCTTTATATAAAGGATATATAGGCGGGAGTAAAAGATAATATTTTTAAAAACAGTTATTAAGTATTGTTTTTAAAAGGGAAAAGATAGCCGCTAAATTAAAATCTACTGCCTTGCCTATAAAAAATATAACCTAATTATACTATAAAGAGAAAAACTATAAAATTAAATAGTTTATTAATTACTTTACTTATATTAACCTTTTACTTTAATAGTAGAGGCTAAAATAAATTTCTAAACCTATTAAATTACTTAACTCTTTACTTTTTTATTTTTAATAAAATTAAAAAAGTCTTTTATAAAATAAAGGGCTATTAAAGGATTAAAATAATTAAAGATTATTAGTTTAATAAAAGAAAGTGCTGAATCTCTTTTAAGAAAAGTAATAGCTATACTTTAATTACTTTATTAAAGCTAGTAGTTAAAAAGATATTATTAAATATATAAAGAGGCTTTAAATTAAAGGCAATTTAAATAATCCTTTTACTGGAAACCTAGAATAGAGATGCAGTTATAAAAAGGAAATAGGATATACTTTTTAGTAGCTGTAATAGTAATAAATTAAATTTAAACGTACCATTAATAAAACTAAGGATTACACTGCCTATAAATAATATAAATAAAGCTTTAATATACTTTATCTGCTTAAAAAGAGTATAAAAGAATTACCTATAAATATATAAAATCTTTGCCAGGATATAGACTAGTTTAAGTATCTTTCCTTTAATAGTATATATAATATTTTAAAGATAAAACTAGGAACCTTTAAAGGTATAACGCTAAAAGTATTCTTTAAAAGTATAACCTTTTATAAAGGATAATAGAGATAAAGAGGATTTAAATAAAAGGGAAAAAGCAACCTTTAAATAGATTAATAAGTTTAACCGACTAATATTTATACTATTAATAATTTAAATAATAAAATACTCTTAAACTTAAAGAAAGTTAAAGTAAATATTAATTAAATAATATTTATTTATTAAAGTTTTATTTAAGGTAAATAGTTAAGTAGGAAAGTAAAGCTAAGTTTAACCTTTTTAAAATAAAGAAATCTCTTTAAAAGTCTTTTTATTAGTAATAGGTATATTAATAAAGTTAGCTATATTAAGCAATTAATAATAGCCTTTTTTAGCAGGATTATCTATAATTAAATAATAAAATAAAAAAAAGGAAAAGAAAGTAAGAAAAAGAAAAAAGAAAAAAGAGAAAAAGGTAAACGAGGTATAAAAGGTTACTTTAAAAGAGCAGTAATTTATATATAATAAAGAAAATTACTTTATACACTAAACTGTATACTTGCGCCTATAAAAAAATAAAAAGTAATACTATATTCTTTTTCTTTTTTCTTTTCTTTTTATTTATTAAAAATCTATTTTATATTAACTTAAATATTACTTTTAGTTTAAATTTTATTCTATAACTATTTAATTTTACTTAACCCCCCCTTTTTTCTTTATTGTAATATTTCGCTTAAAAAAGGACTTATACTCTTTTACTTTATTTTTCCAAGCTATAAAAGGTAAACTAAAAACTTTACTTCCCTACTATATTAGCCAAGTATCCCTTAACTGCGCTAGCGATTTTTTTAAGCCGAAAGAACAAAACCTTACTAATAGCTCGCTAATAAGCCAGTATAGCTATTAACTAATATAGATCTACCCTTAACTTAACTAGTATACTAACAGCTACCTGCAGTTGCCTATTAATAAGTTACTTATTAATAATACCCTATATTATAATAAGCCTTTATAAATACCGGATATTAAAAAACCTATATAACTTTTCTATATTACCGATATTTATAATTTCCTATATAACTTTTCCTATAAAAACTAAGCGGTAAACTTTAATTTAAATGCAATACTTTATATAGTAGTAAAAGGACTATTAATAATAAAAGCTGCCTAAATAAAGATTTTAGTACTTTAAGATGCATTTAAAGGCATAGCTGCTTTTAATTAAATAATATTTTAAGCTTTTAAAATCTTTAATAGACTATAGTACTTTTAAAGCTTTATAAAAGGAAAATAAATCTTTATAAGGTTTATTTATTTTCTTTAATACTAATGCGCTTATATTTTTAATAAATAAAGGTACTTTTATTACTTTAACCTTAATAAAGATAACCGCAAATATTATATATAACAATTCTTTAACCTATAGGCCTATATATTTAAAAAAGCTAAATTCCTTTATTTATTTAACTTTTATATAATTTTATATATAAAATAACCTAAGTTTAATAAGTGTAGCTATTTAAGCCTGTTCTGGATTTAATAGATACTTTAAGGATTTATTAGTATCAAGTTACATTAACTAGCGAAACCTTTAAGTAGAGTTTTAATCTCCTTTAACTTTAAAAAATATAAGATAATTAACCTAAAAGGGTTTAAACCTTTACTTTAAAATTAATAGTAATATTTATACTTTAAAAACTCTATGAAAAGCTATATAAATATAGTTTAGGTTTTATATTAAGTAATAGCTGTAAATAAATTTGCAGTTATAGATTTTAGAGTAAAGATAAAGGATATCCTGCCTTTTTCGCTTAAGTATTATTTAATTAAATTTAACTAAAGCTAATAGGCATCTTTAAAGATAATTTATAAGAGGAATATAATAAAGACTAATAGGTAGTGTTTAGTAGATTTTAAAGTGCTGGTAAATAACTTTATAAAAGAGAACTGTTTAATCTGCTATAATAATAGCTTTTCCTAGTAATTGTTTATTCTCCTAGTAGTATATAAATAAACTAGGATATAATATTTATAGTTAACTTCTAGGACTTAACCTTTAACTTTAACTATATTTATACCTACTATTATATAATTAAATTAGCTGCAGCTAGGAAAAAGAAAAGTATTCTTTTTAGCTTTATAGATTATATTAATAGCAAAGAAATAAAATAATACTGCTAGCTTAGCTATTTAAATAGCGTTTATAGTAAAGTCAATAGCAGGATTAATAACTAAAAGTAAATCTATATATTTCTCAGTAATACTATAACCTATAAAACCTTTGCCTACTATACTGGCATTATTAAAAGATATAGAAAGTTTAAAAGAGGATTTAATTCCTTTTAAAGAAAGTAATGGTTCCTTTAATAAATTAAAGGATAAAGATTTAAAGAAGGAAAAAGTTTTAAGAGTAACTGTAAAGCTTAACTAAAAGGCAATAAAAAAAAATAAAAAAAGCTTTATAAAACTAGGTAAAAGAGGATAAGCTATAATAATAGCTTTTATAGTAGTAATAGGAAAAAGGATATTTTAATATCTTTAAATTTAAAAAATTATAGCTTTAAATATATACTGCAGCTTAACCCTGCTAGGATTAATAGATAAATCGGCTTAAAACAATATCTGAGAGCGAGTCTGCGCACCTATTTAAGCAATAAGACAATTAATATAAAATAAGCGGATAGCAGCTTAAAATGCCTAGCAATAAATATAGGTTACTGGGATAAAACTATTTAATTACAGCAGTTTTAATATAAAGAGAATAATTTAATATAGATTAAATATAAGGATATTAATAGTATATATAATAGTAATTTTTTTTTCTTTTTAATTTTCCTTTTTTTATAATGCACTTATTCTAATATTTCTTTATATTATTAACGTTTACTTTAAGGAATTATAATATTAATACTAGAAGGTTTAGCCAGATAAGCGTTTTATTGAGATTCGCTTCTTTTATTCGCGAATGCTTATAGGGAGGGTTTTATTAAAGGTAACTAATATACCTAATATATTTACAGTCCTTTTTACTAGCCTATTTAAATAAAGTTAATTGCTTATTTAAGTAACTATTAGATTAAAGAGGCATAAAACTATAAAAATAAATAAATAGACTTAGTTTAATAAGCATTAACCTGCATTCTCCTTTAATATATTACCTTTACTTATATTTTTATAGCCGTTAAGGCGTAAAGAGGTAACTGTTAGTTACTTTCGACTGCAGATATTATAATTAAATGATTTGCAGTATCTTTTAGCCCTTATATTACTTAATTATAGCTTTATAGTTCTATTAAAAGCGCGGTTCCCCCGCTTTATTCCAGTTATTATTAGTGTATATATATATTTAGAGCACTGATTCCCCCTCGACAAAATATAGTATATTAAATAACTATAGTTAACTATAGTAGGGGGTTAGCCTTTACTAATTAAAAAGAGGCTTAATATTAGGCTGCAAGTAAAATCCTTTATAAAATAAAAGAGAGATAAAAGAAAGAATTAAATAATTAATATTATAATTTATATTGCAGTTAATTAAGCTTTTTAATAGCGTAGGTATATTTTAATAAAGAAATAAAAGGCCTGCGCTATTTAAAAAAAATAGTTATAGCTAATCCTAAGTAAATAAAAGGTTAGTTTATAGATTAAAGGGGCTAATCTTTATCGCTATATTTTACTAATCTTTTTATAATAAAAGATATAGTTATATACTTTCTTCCTATTATAGCTATAGTTTATTATTGCGTTTTTATACCAGAAACACTTATAATACTATATAAAATCCCTATATTAAAACTTAATAGCTAATATATAATAAAGCTTTCCCTATAAAATTATTAATTGTTTAAGGTATTTTAGGTTAATAGTTAATGTAAATAAGCGGTATATATTAAATATATTCTCTTTTTATTAGCTTTTAAAGCTAGTTTTTAGTTTTGCCTTTACATTTTATTAAAAAAAGGTAAATATAAACATTATATTAAATAGTATTAAGTATTTATAGGTTAGTTTTACTAATTAGTCTATAGCTTTATTACTTTATATCCCTTAATAGCCTAAATACTATTAACTATATATATTTTCTTTATATATATTCTTTAATCTCTAAAATTTAATAAAGATTTATTATAATAAATTTAATAATATACCTTTAAAGTAATATATTATAGCTATATTATTTAAATAAATAATAATATCCCCTATATTATTATTATTAGCTAAAGCAGCCTTAAATCGTTTTAATACCCTAGCTACCTTACTATTAAATACTTTTACTAAACTAAGTTAACTATATTTATTTATAATCTTTTTATTATTTTACTATATTAAAAAGCTATAGTTAACTACTTTTATATTAAAGTATAAACTATTTATAAATACTATTATATCTTACAGTACTACCATAGTTATTTAGTTATTAGATTCCTTTATAGCTTTAGCTTTATTACTTAAAAAAAACTTTTAAAATCTAGTTAATTTAAAGAGAAAGGATAGTTTTAGGCAGCTTTTAGTAAACTATATAATTTACTATAACTTTATTATAGGCATTAAAGTAGTATATTTATATAAGCGCTAGTTAAAGTAGGTTTTATAGACTAAAAGGTATTAGTTATTTAATAATAGTAGTTTAACTATAAATGAAAGCTTTTAAGTACTAAAGTATTATATTATTAAAAGGATCCTACTTCCTTTATATAAAATTAATATAAAAGTTATTTTCTATATTAAAAGGATTGCCTATATAGCTATTTTAAAAATTAAACTTATATAATTAAAGAGGTATTATATTTTATATACCTTTAAGCCTTTATACTATACTTTTACCCTATAGTAGAGTACTAGCTTAATATATATATAGACTGCTTAATATATTAAATATAGTGCAGCCTTTTATATAAAGTTTAAAATGCCTTAAAGTATATTTATTACTATATAGGCTTTTATAGCCTATTCTTTAATATATATCTTAAAGCTAAACTTTTAATTAAGGAAAACGCTAAGCTATTTAATTATACCTTTCTTAAAGGCAGTCTTTTTAGTATCATTATATATTAGTAGCAGGTTATTTTAAATGTAGTGTCTCGAAAAGTATATTACTTTTATTTTCCTAAAATTAAACAATATTATATTATTATTACCTTATTACTAAAGCTTTTAAAAAGTAACTATTACCTAAACTACTATTTAGTTAAAGGTATTGCCAATAAAAAGGAATACTATATTATTTATATAACTGAATCTTTATAGTTTATTAATAAAAGATTACTTAATTACTGCTATATAAAGCTAGGTAAAGGCAATAAATAAATAGTATATTAAAGCTATATAAAGTAGGAAAATGATTAAAGATATTAATAATCCTTAAAGGAGACTGCAGCTTAAAGGAAGCAGTTAGGTGTTAGGTTAGGTAAGCTAAAGACCTACTATTTATTAGCGCTTATTAGCGCTAAAGAGCTTTTATCTGCTTATATAGCAGATACCAGCTAATATATATATCGCGTAAGCGATATATTAGACTATATAGGCGCTTATAATATATATATTTTATGTTTTCCTTTATATTAACTATATATATATATATAAGCAAGGCTATTACAGTATATTTATTACTAGAATTAAGCTTTATTCCTATTTCTCTCTATACTTTATATAGCTATACTGCGCTCCGCGATAGTTATAAGCCTAAATAGTAATTATTAAAGTTACTAAAAACTTCCCTTAATATTATATCTTTACCTTTACTTTTTCCCTTTACCTTTAAGCTTTTAAAGCTACCTTTTGTAATAAATAATATAAGAGATATTACCTTTATAAAGCTAGATTTAATAGTTTAATAAATTAAATAAATTACTGTTTTAAATAATTATATAACTACTGTAAGAATTTAAAATAAAATTAATTTTAATCTTTTTAATTAAAATAATAACTATTTCTTTACTTTAAAGCTATTTACTTTAATTAAAGTAAAGGAAACTACATTAAAAGCATTTAAAAAAAAGCTACTTTAATAAATATTTTTATTTATTATAATAATCTACTCTATAAATACTAATATACTATTACTTTATATATTAAAAAAAAAGGTTAAAGCAGTAATCTTTACATAAATATAAAAGACAGTTAATACTAGTATTTATATTTTAATCTTTATAGACTTTAAAGATATAACATAAACTATAGCTTTAGCCTTTACTGCTATTAAAGCAGCTAATAAAAATAATAAAAAGTTAAACGTTAAATTTACTATTTATTAAATTATAAAAAGATTTAAAAATAATTAACTTTTTGCAAAAATATAATATATAAAAAAGTATAGATTTTATATAAATATATTTTATATAATATAAAGTATAAAAACTTAAAGTTAAAAGTATAGTATATAAACTAAACGCGCGTTTATATAAATATAGTAAAGTATAAGCTCTTTAAGGTTATAGAAATAGCTGCCTAAATAGCTTTTTTAAAAGCTATTAAAGTATATTATACTTTAAACTTTACTTTATATTACCTATATTATATAAATAATTAGATTAAAAGCAGTAAAGTTAATAAAATCTTTTCCTTTAATTAATTTAATTAACCTTTTTTAAATAATATATAAAATATAAAAAATTATACTTATAAACTCTATATAATACTTAATAACCGTTTAAATAAAGCTATAGCAAATAATACTATATATTCTGCAATAAATTTAATAAAAAGGGTATTAACTTTTTAGCTTTAATTTAAAAAGGTATAGCTTTAACTATTATAGCTATTTTAATCTCTTTAAACTTAATTAATAAAGAAGATATAAGCTTTATAGTATATATAATAAGTGTATTAATATATATTAATATATAGGATATACTTTACTGCCTTTTTTAAAGTATTTTCCTTAATTCCTATAATATTATTTATTTAATAAACAGTAAAAATTACTTTATTTTTAGCTTTTTTATTTTAAATATAGAAAATAACTATATTAAAGCAGGAGGAGCTAAATATCCTATAGCTAAAAGAAATACTGCTTATTAACGGATAGTCTTTATAAACTATACTAAAAGGTAGTATATTTAATAAAGCTTATAAATATAGCTATAATTAAAGGATTCTATATTAATATTATATTTTTATTAAAGCTTTAAAAAGTAAAGATATAGCTTATAGGGTATAATAATATATTTTATATCAGTATAGTAAATTTAAATATAGTTATAAAGAAGGTAAAGTATAGGTATAATCTTTTATTTCTTTAATATAAACCGTTATCGCTTTATATTGCCTTTATCTTTAAATATACTATTTTAAACAGTATAACTGCTTTATTTCTTTCTTTTAGCGTAAATTACTATATTTATATAATATTAAAAAAAAAGAGAAGATCAATATATAACTTATTAATACTATATAATAACTTAAAAAAGCTTTAATACCTATAATTAAGATATTTAAGCCTAGACGCGCTTAAAGTATTAATAAAGAATATAAAGAATATATATATTAAAGGAATTATATAAATAAAGTGTAAAGCCTATACTTTTATATATATAAAATCGGTTATCTCTCGCAGAATATTTAAAAGATAAATACTAAAACTATTTTTTAAAGTATATTAAGATTTTTAAGATTATCCTTATAGTTATAATAAAGATAAGTAACTTTTAATACTTAAAGAAAAATATACTTTATAGTTATATATATACCCTTTATTAAATAAAGAATAAAATACTATTTTTAATACTTTTTTTAACTTTATAAATATAGTAAAAATGCAATATAATATTTTAATGTATTTTTTTAGGCAAGATAATAAAAAAGCTGTAATTATAGTTAAAGGCTTAATATACTTCTAGATCTAGGTAAACGCAAAAAGAATTATCTTAAAGTTTACCCCGTTTTATATATATAAGCTAAATAGCGCTTTAAAGTGTATAGGTTAGGAAATTATGAATAAATTAATAAAGATACTTAAAGCTATAAGCCTTCTAACTAATTAATAGCTTAAAAGCATAAAAGTTATAATATATATTATTAATATAAGTTTTATATATAGCTTTAATATAATATTACCTATTAAAAAGTTAAAGTAATAGTTCTGCGATTTTGCGCCCCTTTTAATAAAAGAGCTGTCTATAGACTTATAGCTGGATTAAAGTAGACTTTATATATATAGCTACTGCGCCTATATACTTAATAAAGACTATAAAGCTAGCTAAAATAAAAGAGAATTTAAAATAAAGCCTAAAGGCCTAATTAAATATTTAATTAAATATACTATAAATAATATATATTATATTTAATTACTTTATTTAATAAAGGTAATTATTATAAAGAATATATAGTTTAATAAAACTAGCTTTTTTAATAGTAAAAAAGAAAATGCAGATAAATTATTTATAGTTAAATTAAATAAACTATTTAATAAAATTAAAAAAAAAGCTAGAATTTAAACTCTTTTTAATATATATTCTTACAGTAAAAAATACCTTTATAGGTAATATAAAAGAAAAGAATATACCTTTAAAAGTATAAATTATATAAAGTATTAAAATCAATTTAATAAATACTTTAAGTAAACTATTAATATACTTAAAAAAACCTTTTAATTTTTAAATATTAAAAGCTATTTTAAAATAATTAATCTTTATAAATAAACCTAATATATTAACAGGAACTTTAAGTAATACTTTTAAAAGTAATTTACCCCTTTTTAAAGAAAAAGAGGTAATAGAAAAATAGCTTTAGATATAAAAGGTATATTATTCAATAAAAGAAAATAAACTATTATAGCTAAAGGTAGATTAATATATAAAAGATTTGTTTATTTTTATATTAAAAGAGTAGATTTTAAAGGAAAAGCTAGTTAATAATTCTTTAAATAGTAAAGTAGTAGTTAATATTTATAAAAGTATAAGACTTTAAAGGAAATAACCTGTAAAAAAGGTTAATAAGTATCTTTTAATATATAAAACTAAAATAGACACTTTAAGTATTACTTTAAAAGATAATAAGCCTAATATATATTTAATAATTATAAGACTTTTTAATTTAATACTATATTAACTGCTATTTAATCAATAAAAGCTAATAAGCAATAAATTAAAAACTATAGTAATAGTATTTACTATTTTTAATATAATAATAAACTAAAAAGCTTCCCTTTAAAAAAGTATTATTTTTAATAACTAAATTATTTACTAAAAGGATTTAATAAAACTACTAAAAGATTAAAAGGAGCTTATAAAATATTTACTTAAAGTTAAGTTTAAATAAGCTATATATAATAAAATTAATTTTTTATATATAAAAGGAATTTAAGAAAAGATATTATATTTAAAGGCAAAAATAAAACTATTATTTATATATTAAATGTTTATATATAAATTTAATTAAAATAAAAGTTTAAAATACTATAAAGCTTAATTTATAATTCAAAGGGATTTATAGGAATACTTTATAATAAAGAGTATATATACAGCTATATTAATAGTGTATTTTTTTATATATATTTATTACTTTAATATTAAAATTTAATTTTAAATTAAAGTAATATAATATTAAAAATGCTTTTTTTAATATTTTAAAAGATAAAAAATTAAAATTAATTATATATAAGCTTTTTAAAGGTTTTAAGCTATTAAATATTTATTTAAAGTTTACTAAAGCCTTATATAAATTAAAGGATTTATTAAAACTATAATTTAATAAATTATTTTTAACTTTAAAAAAATAAAAGTTAATTTTAAACTTTAAAAAGCTTTGCCTTTTTTATAATTAAACTTAAAGGATTTTTATTATATTTTATATAAATAATATTTTAATTATATATTATTATAATAATAAAGCTTTTTATATTAAATTATTAAATATTTTTAAAGTAAAGTATACACTTTATAGTAAAGGGGATATATAATAGTTTTCAAATATTAAAATTATTTAAAACTATAAAAAGTATAGGATATACCTTTTTTATAAAAACCTATTTTAAAAACATTATAAAATAATTTAAGTTTAATAATAAAATATAGCTTTTTATAGTTTTAATATTAATTATAAAGTTTAAAAAAGCTATAATATAAACTATAAAAATAACTATTAAAATATATTAAAAAAGGGTAAAATTTATATTTTATATAGCTATTATAATAAAGTTAAATATAGTATGTAGTGTTTAAGCTTTATTATAGTTTTTAATTAACTTTAATAAAAGGTATTTTAAAGTAGTTAATTAATTAATTTATTATTTATATATATAAGGCTTTTTAGCTTTTAAATATAAAAGGTAAAGTAAAATATAAGTTTTAACTGCCTTAAATAATACTTTTTTATTAATAATATAAATATTTAAAAATTATTTTAAAAGTATTTTATTATACTTTTTTTAAGCTTTATCCTATAAAATATTATATATTAAAGTATAGTTAATATATTTATAATTAAAGTAAAATTATTTACTTTTATTTAAATAGTAAAAAAGGTAATAAGTTTATATTACTTTTTTTAAAAAATAAAATTTAACTTTAATATTAATTAAAATATTAACTATAATAATTAATTAATTATATATTTTATAATAAAAGAAAAGTATATAAATTAATACTTACCTATATTATATTAATATATAAAATATATAATCTTAATAAAAATATTAAAAGAAATTATTTTTAATTTTTTATCTTTTTATTAACTTTATATTTACTAATAAACTTATTAAAGCCTTTCTTTAATAGCGCTTTAAATACTTTAAAGTACTATTAAACTTAATAAATATATAATTATTAAAATAAAATATATTAAAGTATAAAAAATTATTTAATTCTAGTTTAAAGGCTATTTATTATAAAAGGTATACTTTATTACTGCAATAATTAATTATTTAAAGCTTTCTACCTTTTATATATTTATATATAAAGAGTATTATTATTACAGCTACTTAAAGCAGCTACCCTTTTAATATAAACTAAATCCTCCTCTTTTAATAAATTAAATTAAAGGTATAATGCCTTTTTATATTAAATTACTATTTAATTATATTTATTTATAACTATATAAAGAAAAAATAATATATTTACTTAAATATTATCTTTACTTATAGCTTAAAAAAGCTAATATATAATTAATATAAATATTAAATAACTATAAAGTATATAATTAATTAAAGTAATATAATAAAAGTAAAAAAGAAATATATTAAAAAGTATATTAATAGTTATTATTAAAATAAATAGTATACCGCTAAAAGTAGGCGATAATAATATATTAAAAGAAATCTCTTTTACTGGTAATTGCTGACTTTAAATAACTTTTATAAAGAGGGGATAATAGTATAGTAGGGGCAGTGGCAGGAGTAAAGGTAAAAGTAAAGACTGCTGCAGGAGTAGCCGGAGCAGGAGCAGTAATAAGAGCTGCAGGAGTAGGAGGAGGAGCCGATAAGGATACTGCAGTGCGCAGCTCAGCGAGGGCTTCCTCGCGATTCCTAGCAAGCCTTAACTCTAGATAAGAGAGAGGCTAAGCAACCAGATTAGCCAGCGCAGTAATAAAAACCAGACTAGCTAGAGCAAGAGCTGGCATAAAAGCAGCAGTAGGTATAGCCGCCTAAAGATAATTAACGCTATAATAAGTTACCTTTAAGGGGCAACTGCAATTATATTTAATTAAAAAGGTATTTTTATTTTGCAATTTTATTATTAATTAATAAAAGTATACTATAAAAAAATATATAAAAAGTATAATATTTACTGGGGCTATATTAATACTATTAATACTGCTATTATTAATAATAATAATAATATTAAAGATTAAAAAAGAAAAGTAAAGAATAAAGTTAAAGGATAGTTAATATACCTATTTTAGCTGTTTAAAATTAATTTACCTACTTAAAGAGCTTTATTATTTAACTTCCTATTATTATAGATTAATAATAGCTATAGTATTTATATCCCTATTACCTTTAATAATAGAATATTAATATATATTTATAATAAAAAAGCTTTTAACTAAGTAAAAGAGGCTTTAAAAGCGCAGCCAGACAGTTACAACACTATAGATAAACTAAGATAGCAGTTAATAAAGCAATAAAAATAGCTTTATTAACTAAAGGGTATATTAGGTTAAGTAAGCTAAAGATTTACTATTTATTAACGCTTATTAGCGCTAAGGAGCTTTTATTTACTTATATAGCAGATACTAGCTAATATATATATCGCGTAAATAATATATTAAACTATATAGGCGCTTATAATATATATATTCTATATTTTCCTTTATATTAGCTATATATATATATAGCGAGGCTATTACAGTATATTTATTACTAGGATCAAGCTTTATTCCTATTTCTCTCTATACTCTATATAGCTATACTGCGCTCTATAATAAAGCTTATAAGGGCCTACGAAATTAAACTTTTGTTGTATTTACTTTATAGCTACCTTCTAATACCTATATTTAAAAGCCAGCATAGATATAGGCTTAATTATTAAATATAAAGACCTTGCCAGGATAGGAACTTTTAATGATATAGGTTAATTTTACCTTTACGCTTTAAAATAGTTATTTTATTATTAAAATAGGATTTTAATTTACTGAGGATAAATATAGACTATACTTAAAGGCTTACTATAAAAATAAAGGTTATAAAAGCCGGAATATATTATTTAATCCTATATTTTATTGTAAGATTAATATTACTAAATATAATTATCTTAAAATTAAAGTATTAATTAAGTCGATCTGTAATTTAAAGATAGTATTATATAAGAGTTTAAGTAAAATTAAGTTTTATATTATTTTAATAGAACCTAGCTATAATAAAATATTTTACTTTTATTTAGTAAATAATTTAGATTTATTTTAAAATAATACTTCTTTAATAGCCTGCTATAAATAATTTATATCTATATTCTAAAGGCATTAGAGTAACCTAAAAAAGATCCCTAATATTAATAGGTTATATAAAATAACGCTAAAGTATAGTATTAATAGCTAGCTTTATTAAAGGGTTAAAGAATAGATTTATTAGTTTAGAAATCTGCCTTAATAGCATTTTAGCTTTGCAGTATAATACATTTATTTTATTTGCCTTTAACTCTTTTATATAAGTATCTTAAATATAAAAGTTATAGTATATTAAACTTTTAAATTACAGCCTACTTTAGTCTAGTCTATAATTACCTATATAGTAATATTTTATTTAAACTAA
The DNA here is from genome assembly GCA_025331125.1 of Mycogone perniciosa. Taxonomy (NCBI): domain Eukaryota; kingdom Fungi; phylum Ascomycota; class Sordariomycetes; order Hypocreales; family Hypocreaceae; genus Mycogone; species Mycogone perniciosa. The sequence goes on from JAOALB010000137.1 coordinate 45,991, forward strand.
TAAATCCCTCTTTAATATATTATCTCTTTATCTTTATTACTAAAACTTAATAGTATTAATAATAATAAACCTTTTTAAATTTATTTATTATATCTTTACACTTTCTCTTTTATTTACTTAAGGTTTTATTTATTATTAGCGCTAATCTAAAATCCTGTCTTTTATAAATCCTATTATTTATATTTTAACTAAAGTTAAAGTATATTTAAGTTTCTATTTTAAAATAAATATTATTAATACTTAAAAGACTATTAGTAATAAAATCAAGCTTAAAGCTAATCTTAATAATAATAAAACTATTATATAAGTAGAAATAAAGCTGGTATAAATAATATTATTGAATATTATATTAAAGAAGAAATAGAAAAAAAGAGAAAAAAGAGTGTTTTAAAAGTTTAATTTACATTTAAAGGTTTTATTTTTTAGATTTAAATATTGCTGAAAGTTAATAGGGAAAGGATATACTATATAGAGTATATATATAATAATCGGTATTAAACTGTCTTATAACTCCTGTATTATACTTATAGCTTACTATAAAATATCTTTTATATTTTATTTAATAAAAGATAATAAGCTTACTATAACGCTATAAATATTTATATTACTAAAGCTGTTTTTATCTTTATTAAATATAAACAGCTAATACTTTTTTATTTAAATATCCGCGAATCTAACTTTAGTTATAAAGTAAACTATATTATTAGCTAGCAGTAATCTCCTTAACTTTAACTTAGTATCTTAAAGGTCCTTTTTCGAATTCAAGCTATTTTTTATACTTTATACCTAGCTAAAATCTAAACTTAATATATTTAAAATAGCCACTAAGTATTAAGCAGCACTATACCTTATCTATTATATACTGCTAATCTTTAATTTTATATAACTATCGGATATATATAAAGTCTATATTTTTATAAGTCTGTATAAACTTTTTTATATTATTTAAAACTACTTTAATATTTATAGCTATTAAAGGTTAGCCAGGAATTATAATATTTATTATAATTATTATAGTAGCTAGAAAATAGTTTCTAAAATTACTATAGTTTATTAACTAACTCTATTATTGAAAATAGTATTAGGTACCTTACCTAGTAATACTGGCTGGATTTAATATTAAAAATATATTTGAATTTAGCTATTAATATATAAAAAAGCCAATAATCTTTAGCGACCTATACTTTTAAACTAAATTACTATTTAAACAGGTTTTATAAAGTGATAATATATAAACTTATGTTAAACTTTCCGATTTTCTATTTTTATTATTGCTTAATTACCTGTTATAGTTAGCTATTATATAATAAAGTTAAAAGCTTAAATTTATAGATTAATAGTTAAACTTATCTATATCTATATTAGCCATTATTATTTATATAGACTGGAAATTATTAGGTTTATTCTTGGCAATACTTCTATAAATATAAATCCCTATAGTAAAGAAGCAATATAATAGAGATAGTTAATTAAAGCGCTAAAGCTTCCTGTAAAAGTAATATTAACTCTTTATATAAAACGATTTATATATATTTTATACCTAGGGTTTTTTTAACAGAGCTTAAACTAGCTACTTATCGGTATTAATAGCCTAATTTATATACTGCTTATAATACCTCTATTATTTTAAAATATAAGTCTAGATATTCTTTCTTTTACCTTTTACTATTTAAAAAGACTTTCCTCTATAACCTATTAATATACAGAATTAATAGTTAATAAAAAGCCGAAAAGTATTCTTTTATTATATTAAAAAATATACTTTTATTACCTATAGTACTAAACTTTAAATAGGTAAGTTTTGAGTTATTTTTATTATTCTAGCTCTTAAACTCTATTAAACTAATATCTTTACCTAAGCCGTTATAGTAAATATATATCTAAAATAGTACTTAAAAGAATAATTTAAGATTATATATAAAAGAATATTATTTATTTAACAAAGTGCTAATAGCTATAAAAGCTTTTATACTTATCTTTCCCTTTACTTTTAAGGTATATTTTTATTATACTTTAATAGCGAGATTAAGGTTAATTAAAAAGCAAAATCAAAATTATCCTTTTTATCTTTATTAATTAAAAGATTATTAATAAAGATATCTTTATAAAAAATACTAGCTTTATATAAAGATTTATACGTTTAAGATAGGCTTTTAGCGCAGTAAATAAACCTATATAAAAGCTAGCTTTATAGATTAACTTCCTATAGTTATAAAAAATAACCTGCTAATATAATTAATTTAATAGTATATTAATACTAGGTTTTACTTAAGATATTAAATAAAAGTATTTACTAGGTAGTAAAGCTACTTTTATTTTATTAGATAATTACTTTACACTAGCGCTACTACTATAACCCTAGCAGGGTATATTAACTGCGCTTATACTTAAAGTTAGCCTTAAGTGACCTAGCTAATAATTTAGAGCTTTTAAAAGTTTTAGCCCTTTATAAATATTTTTTATAATATTATCTTTAGTAGCGCTAATATAAATAGTTTTATAATAATAATATTATACTATATTAATTACTTTTTTTTAATTGCTTTATAAAGCAGCTTGCCTTTTTTAATTTACTTTATATATTAATATAAGTCTTTAATAATAAATAATATATTTAAATCCTTTTTATAGTAGGCTTTCTAGTATATTATTGCCTAGCCAGCAATATAGTATATATAATTTATTACTTTATTAATAATAAAACGCTCTATATAGCTATTTCTTTTAATTTTAATATACTGCTTATTATTAAATATAATAATAGTAAGGTTAAATTTAAGCCCCTCTTTACTTATTTAAAGAAATCTAAAAATAGTTAATATAAACTGCAGTTTATTTTTATTAATATTAAACTGTTTTAATATAATCCCCTTTAGTTAATTAAACTCCTATATCTTTATTAAAGACTTATATAAAGTAAAGCCTATTATGAAATAATAAGTGTTTTAAATAGTAACTATTACCTATATATATCTTTTAAGATTAAGTTATACTTTTAAAGCTATGTTAATTAAAGGATTACTTTTTAGTTTACTAGGAATAAAGATTTATAATTAGTAATATTAAAAGTCATTTGTAATATAAAGGTTACTTATAAAACCAATATTTATAAACTAATTTAAAATATTATTTTACTTTATATTTTTAGGCTACCCTTTTTACCTTTTATAGAAAAGTAAATTATTACTGTCTTTATCTTATTAAAAAGTAGCTTTTAATATAGTATTAAACTCTATTATACCTTTAAAAAACGCTTTATAAAAACTAAAGAGCTTAATATAAAAAGGACTAAGCTCCTCTTTAAAGACCCTATTAATATCCCGCCTATATTTAAATAAGTTTATAAAGCTGTTTATATTATAATACTATGGTATTTAAAAGGAAAAGGTAATTAGCTAGGGGGGTAAGGTAAATTTAATAATAGTAATAAATATAAAATCCTAAATTAGTATATTTTAAGGTTTATTAGTAAAGGCTGCCTTAAAGAAAGGTTTAATATAGTTAAAATTAAAATTGTTAAATATAATAATAGAAAAAAGTTTTAATAAATTACTTTTTAAAGTATTATAACCTATTTTAAAAAATATTAAATTTATAGTTAAAAGGTTTTATAAAGTAATTAAAAGATTAAAGGAAAAATATTAAAGGTGTATAATAATTAAAAGGGTTTATTAATATTGCTTATTTAATTTACCTTTATTGCTAAGCTAGGTAAATATACTGAAAGTATAAGAGATATTTCTACCTTTATAAACCGAATTAAATAAAGCGTAAAATATATTAAGTCTATTTCTAATAAGGTTATCTTTAATAACCTTTAATCTGGTTTAATTTATTATAGCAAAGAAGGCTGTCAATAATTATATTGTATTTAGTGATAGAAAGGGGTATATATACTTTTAGTGGCTGGGTTAGCGTTATAAGACGCATACACTAAGCGCTTGCATAAGTTAGCGCGTTTTAACAGGTTGGAAAAATGGAATAAATAAGTTAACTACACTAAGTACTGCTGGCAATTACTAGCCTATAACCCCACCATTTTTAAAATAGAAGGAGCCCAGTAGCGGCTATCTAAAGCACTAGCTGGGAGTATAACCTGCCAGATTAAATTATTAAGTTACTAGTAACCTATAAATATAAGCTACTAAAGTACCAGTAACTATATAGGTTTACTTAAAAGGTTATTAGTAAATCCCAGATAGTAAATACTAGTAACCTCCTACTATAAGTTACTAGTAGTTAAGGGGTGCTAGTAACCGCTTTAACCTATATAAACGCAGTTACTAGTATTTTTAAACTACTAGTAACCGCCTAAACTTTATTACTAGTAACTGCTTAAAAGAAAAACTATAAAGTACTAGTAACCTATATATTTTTAATGCCTAGTTACTAGCAATTTTATTTTTAATAAGTAATAAGTATTAGTAATTATTAAAAAGAAAAATATAAAGTATTAGTAACTATATATATAAGGATATATAGTTATAGCTAATTTTATTATTAGTAAATAAAGAGTTTTAGTAACTGCTTAAATATTATAGGGAGATAACACTTAAAAATAGTAGCTTATCTTATATTAGTATTTTATTGCTTATAACTATAAAACCTAAATACTAAAAGTGTATATAAGATATTAATTATAAGTTTTATAGTAGGTTATATATAAATGTTTTATATACTTTTAGCTGTAAGTAAAGCGGATTTATATAAATAAAAATTAATTAAATTAATTTAATAATAATAGTCTCTCTTTTAATATATATAGAAGCTAGTAATTGATTTTATTAATGTAGACAGAGATATAACCTAAATAATATAGTTACCTTAATACTCTATATTTAGATAATTACTTTATATAGAGTCCTTAGTTTTAATATCTATATCGAGATACTGTTATGGTATGGAAGGGCAGGTTAGGGTAGATAATGTTATTATACTGTAAGGAGCAAGAAAGCCTTAAGGCTTAACGGAAAGCTATAGCTATAGGTTACGCGCTGGCGCGTAGGCATATAACCAGGCGCCAACTTCATGTTATAGTACCGTTACAGATAGCCAGATCTATTTATCTCCCTTTCCTATATAGCTTGCCTAAATTTATTCACTACTAGTTCCTTAGCCTCTTTAAAAGTCCGCTTCCCTTAAAGTTTTTAACATTTACCTAGGTTAATGCCTATATAACCTTAAATTCAATAAATCTATTCGATTCTCGTTATATCTCGCCTAAGCGTATAAACTTATATTCCTAACTACTGCTTATTAAAACTTGATTTTTAGATACAGCATTAAGCAGCGGGTCTTCTTCCTCCTGCTTTAGCTCCTGTATTGCAAGGTTCCTTACTACTACTTACAAATACAATTAGTTTAGATACTATTTAATACTAAGGCTTACAGTAATTAAGCTAAAGAGTTCTGCTCCCTGTAAAATATTATAGGCCTCTTAAAAAAAAAAATAACCCCGGCCTATTTTAAATTATAAGCAGTAAAAAAGCAGGCCTTTATAGCCAGCAAATATACCTGCCCTTTTTTTATTTTATATACCCTTATATCTTATATCTTACTATATACCTTTATTTATATTTTCCATAAATCTTATTTTTTCCTTTCCTTATAAATTAAATTATATTATAAACTATAGCTAAGCTAAAAACTTATACCCTTTCTTAATAAAATTTAAATCAACTATAAATCTAGGTATAATTATTAAACTATTTAACTTTATAATATTATATTAAAGTAATTAATCTTTAAAGGTTTAGATATAAGCTATAGTGCAGGAAGCCTAAAAGATAATTTTCCTACTTTTATAAGGCTATAGGTATATAGTTAAAAGAGATAAATAAATATTATTAAAGTTAATAAATTACTATATATTAAAATTATATTTACTATAAATATAGTTATAGACTATAGGCTAATACTCATAGTTCTTTTATTAAACAGCAGTTTAATAATATTATATTAATTATAAAAGTGAAGCCTGCTAATATTTAAATAAATTTAAAGTTTTATTAGTTATTTTACTATATATATAACAGGAGGCTAATAAAACGTTTATAAAGTAAAAAGATTAAATAATTAAGTCTTAGCAAATATTTATATACATAAACCCTATTAAAGTAGGGCAGACTTAAATATATTACTTAATTTAAATAAGCTATTATTATTATAGAATTATTAAAGTATTTTAAATATAGCCTTTATTAAATTACTGGTAAAATTTAAAGAATTAAAAGAGTTATAGCTATCGCGTTTTATTGCTAAAGTGTTAATAGTGAAGATAAGTTAAAACTCGATTAAGTTTAGCGAATAATAGTTTTTTTACCTTTAAAGTATTAAAAGAAAAGTAGGAAAGCCTTTTAGCAGAAATAAGTAATAAGTTAAAGGAATAGGCAGGTAAAGGTATAATAGTATATAAAGCCGATAAATAGAATACTAGGATTATAATTTTAATTTATATATATAGTAGGGAGGGGAAAGGCAGTTATATAAAAAGGGCGCAGTTAAATAAAGAGAGAGCCTTTAAGTAGAATATGATGGATATAAAGGTAAAAAGATAAAAAGAAAGGCAGAGGAAAGTAAAATATAAATTAAAGGGAAATAGTAAGCGTTTTTATAAAAATACTTTAAAAAGTAAAAGGTTAAAAGTTTAAAGGGAGGGTAGGAGGCTTATTTAAGTTGAAAGGCAGTAAAGGGCAGCAGGAATTTATAGCGGCTAACTTAAATACTCTCTTTATTAAATATACTATTTAAATAAAGACTATTATAAAAATATTTATTTTTATTTATATATTTAAAGGTTTATAAAGTAGCTGGCTAATAGATAGCTATCCTTTACTTATAAAATATATATTAATTTTAACCCTTTACCTAAAACTCTTTATTAGTATAAAGGTTAAGGGACCCTGTATTTTTTTAATTTTAATCTTTATTATCATTAATCTTTTCTTTTAATTAATTCAAGAGTAAATATATCTTTTTTGCTAGGTAAATATTAAATAAATACTATTCTTTTAAGTTAATTATAGCTTTTTTCTTTTTCTTTAAAATATTTAATTATTTAATTTTATCTAGATAATTCCCCTTTATCTTTATAAGTATATTTTTTAACTTAAAAGTAGGGTTTAAAGTTAACTTAATATACTAATTTTTATTACTAATAAGCCTTGCCTTTAAAACCTTTTTACTACTATAGGCATCTTTTAAGTGCACTACCTAAAAGTCTTAATTATTAATTAATATTAACTTTTATTTAAGGCATTTTAAATATTAAAATAAGTAAAAGAACTTTTTAGAATACCTTTTATTAAAATACTATATAAATCCTTTTACTATAAAGAAGTTTTAATATAATAGGCAATATACTATTTCTATTATTTTAAGTTAAACGTTTAATATATATATTTTACTATATATCTATTTAATATAGTTACACTAAGTATATAGGTTAGCTTTAATAATATATTTACTTTATTTAAAAACTTTTATATTTTAAGTAAAAGAAAGGGTACTTAAAATTATAAGATTTTTAAATATATTTAGTAAATAAAGACTTACTAAAAATTTACTATAGCTAAAAAGGCATTATAGCTTTTTAAAAGCTTTAACTTTAAAATCCTTAATTATAAAGTTAATACTATTATTATTAATATCTTTATTACTTTTTAGGGTTTACCTTTTTATATATACTATAATTTTATTTAAAAGTATTATAAGGGAAATTTAATTTATAAACAGTAAAAAAATCTTTTTAATAGTAGTATTACTAGCCTAAAATAGTATTTATTGCAGGTTAATAGCTAAAAGATGATATTAATATATAGTTAACTTCCTTTATACTTATAATTTATCGACCTCTATAAAGTAAATTTAATATTTCTTTTATAGTGTAAAGTTTTCTAGGTAATTATATATATATTAAATTTATCTTTAAATTCTCTTTTCCTCTTTACGTTTTAGCTTATATTCTTTTTATAGCTATTAACCTTTATTTTAAAGTTTTAATATTTATTTCAGTTATTAAACTAGCCTTTTTCCTTTTATATAACGTAAAGAGGTATATAGGGATCCTGTTGCAAGAAAGTAGTAAATATAATAGACTATAAGGCGTTATCCTATTTACTAAGCTCGCTAAATGCAATTTTAGGCAGTTTATTTTATACTTAAACTAGCTAATAGGATATTTTAAAGACCTTTATTAAATTTAAAAGGATATAATTTTATATAGCTAAGGTTAAGTTTCCTGTAATAAAGAAAAATAAAGTATTAGTTAAAGAAAGTATATTAATACTACTATTAATATTAATTTACTATTAAGCCGCCTTTTTACATTAACTTTTAGTAAATAAAGCTGCTTTCTTTTATAAAACCCTGCAATAAAATATATATAATTTTAAATGCCTAAAAACTAATTATATAATATTAAAATAATCTTTTTTTTCTTTTTTAGTACTTTAATCCTTTAATTAAGTTATATATAATTTACGCCTTTTTTAAGCAGCTTAAAGTATAGGACCTAATTGTATAAGTTATAGCTAGCTTTAAAAGTATTATTAGTAATAGCTTTAATTATAAAAAGTGTAATAAAATAAAGTAATTTATATAGTATAAGTATTATAGGAACGCGTAACCTGTTTTATTATAATATTAATTAAATTAAAATTTAAGTAAAAAGGTTTATTATAGGTTATATTATTTAAAGCGCTAATCTTTTTAAATACGATTTTTCCTTTATTTAATATAGTAAATAGTAATAAATACTACTAGCTATATTTTAAAAGGAACCTTTTAGTCTTTTATTTAAATAAGTTTAATATCTTTATATTTAATATTTATTAAACTACTAGGCCTTTAGCCGCTAATTCCGCTTAAAAGTATAATATAATAAAATGCAAGTTATATATTAAGTCTATATACTATATCCTATACTTTTATTTAAACTGTATTAAGTAAAAGATAATATCTTTTACTATTATTTTAAACTTTTTAAAACTTTACTTAAAAGAAAGATTAAGTTTAATAGCTAAATATAGTATTTACTATATTTATATTAAGCTATTAAAGAATTAATATTAAATATAAAAGTAGATAAAAGTTTATTTAAGCTATTCTATAAGCTAGACTATAGCTAGAATTAATATTATAGAATAAAAAATTAAATAATTAAAATAATATATTAATTTAGTTTTTTTTATACTTTACTTTTATTACGCTACTATTAGCTTTATTAATAAAAAGAATTTATATATCTTTAATTAAATAGGCACTTTAAATAGTTTATATATCTTTATCCTCCTTTACCTTTAAATATAGGCGTTCTATAATTAAGTTTTTAATATATAGCTTTAAAAATGTTTAAAATATTAATTAAATATCTTTTAAGCTAATATAAAGGTTAATTTAAATATATTTAAGATTAATATTAATAGATTTAATAAAGTTAAATAATTGCTTTAGTATTAATTAAATAATAACTAGAAGTTAAATAAAAAAAAGTAATATTATACTATTGCCAATTCTTTTATATTTTATTATAATACTTTTATATATTTAGGTCTATATAAGAATTTTTATTAAATAGGCTTACTTAATATCTCTTAACTATAATTAAAGTAATTTTTATATTAAAAGCCTATTAATATAGTTATTAAAAGGGAAAAGGTCTTTAATAGGAAATTATATTATTTTTGAAATAAGTTAAAGTTATAAAGGCAGCTATAATAGTAGTTTAAATAATAATTAATCTAGTAAAGGTAAAAAAGGAAAATATTTATATATATTAAAAGGAGGGTAAATAAAGATAAAGGATTTAAAATAGGTTTATATATATATAATAGTTATAGAAAAGTATAGAGAATTATAATAAATAAATAAAGGAATAAAGAGGGAATAGCTAGTATTTACCTATTCTATAGCACTATTATTTAAAGAAAGTAAAGGCTATAAAGAATATTGCAAATTATAAAAAATAGTATTAGTATATATAAAAAAAGGCACGCTTATTATATTATTTAAATAAAGAGCTAAAAGGGGGGGTATAGTACCTATTATCTAGCCTTAATCCCAGTGCTTTTAAGGTTAAAAGAGGGGTGCAGTTTATTTACAGCGCTTTAGTATTAGAGACTAAATAACATAATAGCGGAGATATAGATAGGGCTATCCAGTCTATAAGAAACGGCGGCCAGCCAGTGCAGATAACGGAGGGCCGGGGCGGCAAAACCTCAGGTAAGTTCGATGACTAAGGTGGGTTCCCCGTCCGCTCTCCTATAGTCAAGCTAATGAGAGGCAGATTAGTAGTTGGGTGGGTGACCACCAGCGAACACCGGCTATTGTATGTTTTTTTGATATTTTTGGTGTTATCTATAGATTATATTATATAGAGATTATATATAATAAGCCGACTGAAGCCATTACCAAGTATATACAACTATAAGTAGTACAAAATTCGGGATCCCCTCAACCTCTTTTCTCGAGTTCAATGTCTTTTATTTTTCACATCCCAAGACGCCAAATTTGGAGTCACATAATTCCGTTTTTGGAGGACAAGGAACCCGCGCTACGCTGACCCAACCAAAAAAAACGGAGCTTAAGAAGTACACTATCACCCTTCTATACACGGCAGCAGCTCCAGCGTCGGCGGTATTCTTGCATCCCAAAATTTACGGGCATGGCCAGACGTATCCCAACCAATAAAATAGTGTCACATGAGTGGCCAGAATCTCTACCTGGTTCAGGCTTGCGAGACGACGTGCCATGCCGTTACAGAAACCATATCGTGAGCATCAGTTAAACCTGGCTTATCGATCAAATTTGATGTCCACAGAATAACCTGACCCCCGAGTATTACGAATAGCTGAGAATTGATTGATTGATTGATAAAATTGGCAATTTTACTTGACTTGACGGCTGTGCTGTCTACCATCTACATTTCTTCTATCTACCGGAGCTGTAGGTAGATAGATGACCCACAGGATCGTCTCGTAGATAGATAGAGTAGATCTGCATCTATCTACATCTACATTTCATCTACATCGGTAAATAGATTCGCCAGCCTGCGGATATTTCGTTTGTGACGAACCGTGCACCTATATGGTTGTATAGGTGTGACTTTTCCAAGGGACAAACCCGGAGGTTCTAGGTTTATGTTGGCAGAGGGTCAGGTGGACAATGGGGGCAATCTTATCACAGGCCGTATTGATGAAGGTGCGTTTTCGTACAATGAATGCCTTGTTAATAATTAGCTATCTAAGCTATTTAAATGAATGTAGAGAAGTGAACTTATATATCCAATTGTTCGTATGGCTTGTCTAGCTCGTTGGACGAGCCGGTCGAGTCTCTCTTGATTAGCTTGTTTGGGTTATCCTTCTCCCGATCCGTCCTACCTTATAGGCTTGTTATGCGACCATAAGACTTTGGGTAGTAACATCCTTAAAGTTCATGACCCCTTGCTATTATCTTTACTCTTCCTATAAGTCAAAGACACGGGCTTTAGCAAGGGTAGAATAAACTCTTATCGGTAGCTAGAATTTTAACGACTCCCCTTTTTACACTATGAGAGACAGTGTATGCCTTAGTGCTCGTACAAGCTATACTTTACATGTACCCAGTAATCATTCGCCTTGGTCTGGAAACTAGTCCGCTCATCCACCAACTTAAGCTTGTGCTCATTAGCCTCTTCAAGGGACATAGGTAAATCTCCTAATTCCTTGTGCACCATGCCTATAAGCTCGATGGGAAGCCGTTCTCCTTTCTTAAGGGAAGCCTCTAAGCCAGGGTGGCCTGGTGCCTTTTCAAGAATAAGCTCCGCAATTGGATTTGGAACTTTCTCAGCATTGTCTTCGCTGACTCCACCGAAAGCACCCTCCATCCACCAGCTCTGTTGTTGAGGTGGCACATTTGCCGTGCTAATAATACGAGTATGAGGGTCCACAAGCCATAAAGTTATAAAACGGCAGTGGCCGGGTTTCGTTTTATCTTTAAGCTCGAAGGGAGATCCTCGATGATGAAAGACATTTGGAAAAGCAAGAAATCTCCCTTGCCTCGTCTCGACGCTACCGTAGTTCTGAATGCAAGGGCCATCTGAGAGGGAGGTACCGTAAACTTGTTCCATCCAATGGTATCCGTCCTGGCCAACGTTCCAGTCGTCCTGGTGTATGCTTGTCTGCATTCGAAAGTGTAGATGACTAGGAGTCATGTTTTCTGAGTCGAGGTAATATAGCGCGGTGCCAACAATATGCTCATTCATTTGACCTTCAACATGCCAACAACTAGCTGGGAATTCGGGCTTTTCTGGTGTAAGTTCAATGGAAGTTATTTTCACGATGATTTGAAGATCATCGAATCGCTCCTGAAGGGAATTACCAGGCTCGATTTCGTAGTACCAACCTCTAAAGTCTGGAGTCTCTGGTTGGACTGGTTGTTTAATCTTTTCCCATTCAATTTCCTTGCGGGTTCCGCTATACCGATTCCCGTCTTCATCCCTTTCTTCAAGATACGCCTCCGCTCCAGATTCGGATGCAGGTCCAGAACCTTGGGAAATTTGGAAATCCTCAAAGGACGGGCTCCAGTTTGATGGCACATTGTCGCTAGGTTTATAAGTCAGCATCCCTCTTTGCTTGAAGAGATACCAAGAACATACTCTGGATCCTCCGGTTGAGGGAATCGTGGCACTGTTCTACCAGCACCTACAACCTCATTGTTGCGATATTCTGCTATGCAGAAATTCCAAGCAAGAAGTGCCTTTTCAATAAGCTTCTCGATAGTGCTGTAAATATCTCGATGCTTGATAGGGTGAAGATTATTGATGTAACTAGTGAATTTCACACTCCCGTCATCTTGGAATTTGACATTGGACGGCAACCACTGATATTTGTTTGACCAGAACGATGGTTCAATCTGTACTCTCTGTCTCCACTGGGCGGCTGGGGGCTTGTAAATCTTAGGTTTTGGGATAACATTACCCTTTCCAGCCCATTTGTCGATGGCATCCTCAACTCCAACGACCTCGTTATCGTATACCCGAGTCCTGCCATAAACAAGGGGATAGAGGGAAGGGTCAATAAGGTCTTGGACTTTCTCATCAGTGCGGGGATGCCAGTCAGGATTGTCCTTTTGGTCATCCTTGAGCTTAGAAAACGCAATGCGCAATGCATTGTGCAAAGACTGGTCCACAAGCGTATCAGACTTGACCACAGATGCTGAAGCATCTAATGTCAGTATTAGGCCTGTCTTTTCGTAAAACTCTGCCTTATCGCGTAGCTCCTGGATACACTAGTTTACAAGTTAGTCGGAGGTGATAGGACAAGGAGGTCACATATTACTCACGTATTCCAGGCACCCTCTATCGAGAATCGAAGTAAGTTTTTTAGGATAGCGCCACTCCACCTCTTCATCGTCCCCGTAACCGGAAATGTTCTGGTATTTTCCTGCGACGATTTCTTCATAAAACTGATCCACTGGCAGAGCAAGAGCTTCTTCGATCCACTGGTTGGTAATAGCTTCGTCAAAGACATTGATGTGGAAATCAGGCTTATCCGTTAAGCGATCCAACACAATCATCATAGCAACTTCTCTAATGAGAAGCATTTCTGAGTCAGACCCATAGCATTTGGCATGGGTGCCCATAGGGTAGATGTAACAAAATATTTCGCCTCGATCGAAATAGCGGAGGGGCAGGCCGAGGCCAGGGTAGGCAGGCATTGTCAATACGGAAGGGGTTGAAGAGTAAGATTTTTGTAGGGGTGGTTCCCTAATGGTCAAGGAGTGATGTGAGTCGTGAAAAGGGAAAGGAGACTAATCTTCTTAAAATAATCGCACATATACGCGAGTGGAGTCTGTCTACCTAAGGATGAGAACGAAAAGGTAACTCGGCGGGTTAACTACGTAAGCCGGGCCGACTGACTATAAGGCCCCTTTGATTGTTATTGGCAACAAGCGAATTGGCGTACCAGATACACACACGCGTCTCTTCCCCGAAAGATGAAAATCCATATCATTTAAGCCGCTTTAGCTATACAGATAAAAGCTATACCGATAGACTCTCCTTAGTATAGATTATTATTAAATATATTACTTAAATTTTTCACTGTAGTACTAACGCTGTGAGCCTGCATCAAAGTAAAGACAGACAGTTACGCATTGGTGCAAGTTACAGGTTATGTGCAGCCTTATAATCAGTCGGCCCGGCCTATAGTCAACCCGGAAACTCAGCGGGACATTACTTCGTACTTCGTACTCCGTATGGTCATCGCAACTAAGGCCTAATACGAGCGGGGGAGGCTGAGCTATTAGACTCACGACCCTCCAGTATAAAGCAAGGGTGAGCACCAACTAATAAAATGGCGACACAGTAAACCTCTGCATTGGGGTGCAATTACAGTGCCACCGCAGTCTACTCTATAGCGCTTACAATCTCGTGTCTACTCAGTCAAAGCTTCACTATAGCTATTGTTATAGTACGCATTTCACCGATGTTAGTAGACCCACTCTGTGACCGAGGATCATAACCCATAGCCCCATCTTTTTCATTAATGTCATCTCTCTCATTGCCTGTCCTACCTTGTTCTACGGCACCTTCTAACAATGCCATGTAATAGGCGAAAAGTATTTTATGGAACCAAACGAGTTTATCCCCGAACGATAGACCACCTGTCCAGAGCTAGTGCTAGATAAGCGGGCATACCACCTGTTCCTTCTCGGAAAGACACAACCACAATACTCCTTTAACACTATGCAAAATAGCTTATAATATACATTATTAGGGCCATTTAATTGCGTAGGAAAGAGATTGGCTTTAATTGTAATTCGATTGGTGCTAGCCTATATGCTGTGGAACTACGACTTTGAGTTTGCGCCTGGCGAGGATAGGACTGCGATTCACCGGGTTTATTCGTTTGTTTGTTTTATTATTTATATCCACTAAGTAAGCTAGTTACACAAATCCCTTATAGGCAATAGGACGTTAAAAGCCGGCGGCTTATGCCGCTATTTGCTGAGTTTTAATTTATAAAGGGAAAAAGGTTAATTTAAGTAGTGTTAATCTATTTCCGTTAAAGGAGGGCTATAAAGGTCTGCTTCCTTTACTAGTTTCTAGAAGGCTTTACTTTTTATAAGTCTAAGTAAATAAAAGAGGGGGGTCTCTTTTAAGGGGATATTTAAAAGGAAGGGCCTGATTATTTTATATTTTATAAAATGGCCTTGCCTCTTTAGTTCGCTGTATTTATAGACAGATTCTCTATTATATCTAAAACATTTATAGTATTCCTAAAAGTCCCTATATCTTGATCTCTTTGCTAGGAGCCTGTAGAGGATAGGGCGTAAAAGTTTAAGCTTTAAGGGAGAGGCCAGGGCCTTAAATCCCCACCATTTATAGCCCTTTAGGGTCTTGCCAAGCTAATCTCGCTCCTTTACCTCTATAACTTCTTTTTTAATCTATCTTTTAATATATATAATTATAGCCTAATTTTATAATATAGCGGGGAAGGCCGCGCTTTATTTAGCTAAATAGTCGGCCTATTTATTGCCTATAATTTCCTTATATTCTAAAACCTATAAAATAAAAGTTTTATAAAGTAAAATACTTTATATTAGTTTCTAAAAGTATATATATACTCTTTATATAAATAAAGGGGGTTTATTAAATAGCCTATTAATAATTAATAAATTATTTAAGAAAAGGTAGGCTATTTAAATTATATAGTTTTTCTTTATATATCTAGCTATTAGCTTTATAGCCTTTAAGGCAGCCTATACCTTTATATTATAAACCTTTATATTATTAAAGCGTTTAGTATTTATAGCTGCTTTTACTTTATAGTAAACGACTGCTCTTTAACTTATATTCCCTTTAATTTAAAATTTATTAGAATAGGCTAGGATTAAGTAGGGGGGGAAGGAGTTAATTAATTCTAGGTATTTCTTTACTGCAGTTAATTTACCTAAGCCTTTTAAGTTAAAATTAAGGAGAATATATAGGGATTTTTTAGTAAAAAGGGTAAGTTTAATAGTTCTGCTAACCAGGGCAGCAGTGCATTAAAGTCTAGTTTATAATAGTTAAGGAGGGAGTTTCTTATTAATATATTAATTAATTAAGTAGTTTTAATCTAGTCCTGTAAATCTTACCGCGCACTTAAATTAAGCTTAAGTTAAGGCGATATTAGCTATAAAGACCTTTAACTTTCTATATAAAACAGGAATACTTATAGTCTTTTAAGTTAAAAAGACTGCTTTTACTATAGTTTTAAACGCTTTATTTATTTTATTTACTAGGCTAAATACTTTTATATTTACCTGCTTAATAAAGTTAATTTATAACTATTATTTATACTTTAGCCACTATACTTTTATTTTATATAAAGTAATAGGGAGGATATAGGCCTTTATAGCTTATATAACAGCTTTAAAAGGTAAGCCTTTTTAGGTTTTATTAAGCGACTTAAAAAAGTTAAAGTCTTTATATACTTTACCTATAAGCGTTTTTATATATTTCTTAAAAGAAAGCTTTAAATTAAAGTAAACCTTTAGCTATTATATATCTTTTTTAAGCTAAACTAGTTTTCCCTTTATTATATTACCTTTTTTATAAATTTAGCCTTTTATATAATAAAAGTATAATAATTTAAGTTTAATATAATTAAAAGATATTATATTTTCTACTCTTTACTTTAATATTTTATTAAGCGCTTATTATATAAAGGTAATTATTTTTTAAGTAAACCCCTTTATAATTAAAATAGTAATATTATTACTATATTTAAAGTAAAATTATTAATCTTTAAGTTAAAAGATTAAATTAAAATATAATATTAATATAATAAAAGAAATAAAAAACTTTTATAAAATATTGTATTTAAAGGCAAAGTTTAGTAAATTAATTTTATCATTTTTATAAATAAAAGTAATTTTATTATTTATAAAAGACTTTATTTATTTTATAAATTAAATAGGCTAGCTTTATTAGCTAAACTGTAAAATTAATTTATTCTTTATAATAATATTAATGGCCTTAAAGATATTAAAAGTAAATAAAATTATAACCTCCCCTTTATTTAAAGTAACTTTAATACTATAAATTAAATAGGCAATTAAATCTATAGCTGCTCTTTTAAAAAGGGCCTTAAAGTACTGCTTTAAAAGGATTTTATATTTAAATACTAAAAGGGATACCTATTTAGTAAATAGCCTTTTAAAGCCTTTTTTTATATAGGATAGCAGTAAAATAAACTTAAAGGCTTTATAGGTTATATAGTTAAATTTATTAAGTTTAAGTATAATAATAACTTTAATATTTTTAAAAAGGAGGGGGTAATATTTTAGCTTAAAATAACCTTTAAAAAGGTTTATAATAAACTGTTTAATAGTAGGCTATATATAGTATAAAAAGGTAATTAATATATTATCTGCATTAAGCGCAGTATTCCCTACTTTAATTATAGCCTTTTTTACTTTCTCTTTAATAATTATTTTATTTTATAGTATTTAAAGGTTCTTTAATATTTAAGGTTTTTAAAGGGTTTTAATATTTTCTTTAACTCCTTTTCGCTATAGTAGGTATTCTTTAAAGAAAACTGCTTACTCTTTAAGGTTTAAAATACTTTTATTATTATCTATTAAAGGGGGGGGTTAAAAGCAGTCTATAGCTTTATATTATTTAACTACCTGCTAAATACCTTTATTTAAGCTAACTTTAATTATAATTTTATTTTAATAGTCGCGTTTTTTATATTTAATAATATTATATAATATCTTTTATACTTTAAATTATATATTAGTTTTAAAAGGCGCTATAATATAAGCTAAATAGGCTATCTAGTAGTCTTTATTTTATTAAAAGGCATTATATTTATACTAGTATTTCTTTTTGCCTATTAACTATATATAGTCTATAAAGAGTCTTTAAAGTGCTTATATAGCTGCATTTAAGTCACTTTTAGTTAAATTAATTGCATTTACCTTTAAAAGGAGTTAGGTATATATATATATTAGCTGGCTAAACTTTTATAAGCTTTTAAAAGGGATATATTTCTTTTTTATATTAACTATTAGCTAAATAAAGCTTAAAAGTATAATAGTAATTATATAATAATCTAAGCCTATATTTAGGTTTTTTATAATAATTATTACTATAAAGCAATTAAAAAAAATAAAGTTAATATATTTTTTAAAATCCTTTATAAAGGGATTTATAAAGGCTAGGATTAAGTTATACCTATCTATTTACTTAATTAGTTTATTGCCTATAATATTTAAAGCTTAGCTTAATTACTATATTTAATATAATATATCAAAGTCTTTTATAATAATTAAATTTAAAGAGGGCTAACTTTACCTTTTAAAGGATTTTATTATAGTATTAAAGGTAGCTGTACAGTAAATATTAATCATAATATAGCTATAGGCTTTTATTTAATAAATATAATTACTTTTTAATTTTAAAGGTAAAAGTTATTATTACGGCACAGGAAGGTAGGTTAAGGCAAATATCGTTATTATGCCGTAGAGAGTAAAGAAGCCCTAAGGCTTTACAGAAAGCTATAGCTAGGAACGCGTTAGGGCCTGGTTACATTACCAGAGCTTATATAATAGGGCGTCAACATCGCGTCATAGTCGGTGCCATAACAATACCCCCCCTCCTATCTCGCTATTCAGCCGCGAATAACTATATTACTTACATAAATTAAAATTCCAGGTAATCTATCTTAACACTTCCAATATAAAGGTAAATAGGGCGAATTGTATAGTTTTTAGTATTAATAATATATAGTTTAGTTATAGGCTTTAATATAGTATAGTCTTTAATTAGCGCTCTGCAGGTATTAGTTTTTTTTAGCTATTTCCTTTTTTTCTTTTTTTATAATTCCTTTTAGTATTTATTATAATAGGCTTAGCTTTTTTAGGTTTTTTACATAAAAGTTTTATATTACCTTTTTTTAGCCTTATAAGTCTTTAGCTAATTATTATATAGTAGTATAGTATTTTTATTTAATAAAGTAATAGAAACTATTATTATTATAATAATTTAAAAGCACTTTAAACTTTTACTTCTTTTATACTTTATTTATATTATCTTCCTTTTCTAATACCTTGCCTTAAATATTCCTTAATTTAGGTTTATTAATTATCTTTTACTTAAAGCGCTGTAAAGTAGCTGTTTTAGGTTATAAAAGAAAGTTATATAGGATTAAAAAGATTTTTATACTTTCTAGTAAGCCAATAGTATAGGCTTATAGGTATACCTTTATTATTATATAAAGTTTTACCTATTTATTATCTAGCTTTTTTATTAGCTGGTTAGTTTTTATATTTTATATATTAATAAAGATTTCCTGCCTAATAGTATAGACTAGTAACGCCTCCCTTTATGCGTTTATATTTTCATTATATCTTTTTCCTAAGGCCTTAGTAAAGGCCTTTAATTATATAATAATGCATTTAAATTAATCGGCAATAGCGTTAGTGCAGAAAAACTCTCTTTTCTTTACTGCAGAAAGGTTTAGCGGGCAGGGCTATAAAGGCTTTATCCTTAGGCGAGGGTTAAAACTATAGTTAGCGAAAAACAGCAATATATTAATAGTTTCAGATATTATATTATTTGCAGCGAATTTAGCTAATAAAAGCTAATAGACCTAGTTATTTTAGTAAAAGTTAATAAAAGCCTACAGGTATTATTTTACACTTATATTAATTCTTTTAATTTAGCTATTAGTTTTAAGGTAAAAAGCTAATAACTGTTTTAATATAACTTTTACTTGCTTTAAAAGTTATTTTTAAAGTTTTAATATAAATTATATACTATAATTTAATATAATATTATTAAATATACTATAAAGGCAGTAAATCCTATTAATAAATGCATTAACTAGCTCTTTTATTAATAGTAAAGTAATAGGTATAAAGTAATATATTTTAATAAAGCAGTAAACTACTACCAGTAAATACTTATAGGTAATATTATAATAATAGGATTTAAGCAGCAGTATAATATAATTAATAAAGATATTTAACTATATATAAAATAAAACTAATAGTAGTTAAAAAAAACCTTATAGTAAAGATTATAAGGCCTTTATTTTAATATATAGTTTACAGGCTTATATAAATACTTTAATATCTTTTAAGATTTATAGCTATTAATATATTTAGCTAATAAAGTCTAGGGTTTTAAACCTGCCTAAGTATCTAGCTAAGCTATTAAAGTGGTTTCTAAATAGGATTTATATATAAAGCTTATTGTTAAAGGGAATAAAAAGCTGCTTTTAGTAATAGATTCTGCTATTTATTACTTAGCAGTTATTTATTATAATCTAGAGTTCCCTGTAAAGCTGCTTTAGCTATTAACGGATATTAAAGTTTTAAAGCGCAGTTACTATTTCTTTTACTATAGTTTTTTATTTATATACTGCTGCGATTAGGTTATTAATTAGTCTATTTTCTATAAATATTATTATAGCTATAAGGGCAGCCTTTATAGATATTTCTATATTTAATAAGATTTCTTTTTAAAATATTGCCTAAGCTTTAAGGCTGAAAGAACTTTATAGGAAAATAGTGTATTGCCTGTTTTTAATTTAGTTATTAAAGGGATTTAATTTCGCAGGCCTATCTTCCGCGTTTCTATTTAAAGCATTAAGCTTTATAGCTTTAAAGCCAGATTAATAAATAATATAAAAGTTAAAGCTAAAGAGGAATTTAGACTATTAGATTTATCGCTAATTTAAGGCTTTAATTAAGGTAAAGTATTTAAAGTTTTTATAGTCTATAATAATATTAAATTCTTATAAGCTTTATAATTCTAGGCGCTACTCTTTTATTACTTTAATCATAGCTAAAATTTCTTTATTATAGATTTTATAGTTATATTCTTAAGTATTATACTTTACAGAGAAAAATGCAATAAAGTATAAAATACCTTTTTTATTATACTATAACAGGATACTGCCTAATACCTAGTTAAAGGCATTTATTTTAAAGACTATTTATTTATTATAGTTAAAGAAAGCTATAATTAAGGCTGATTTAAAAGCGCATTTAATTAAATTAAAGGCTTCCTGCTATTTTTCTTTTTAAATATATAATTGGTTTTTCTTTAAACGTTTATTTAATAGTATAGTTATTTTAAAGTATCTTTAAATAAAATAGTGATAAAAGTTTATAAAGTTAAAGAACTTTTATAAGTTTTTTACTCTTTTAAATAATTGCTAGTTTAATATAGCTTTAACTTTTTTAAGATTTATTTTTAATCCCTTTAAAGTAATAATTAAGCTAAAGTATTTTATTTTTATTATTTTAAACTTGCATTTATTAATATTAATTTAAAGGCTAGCGTTTTAAAGGCAGGCTACTACTTTGCGGATATATTTTTAGTATTCCTTTTAACTTAAAAAGTATATAAAGATATTATTAAAGTATATTATATAGGTGCAGTTAAAGAGGTTATAAAGAGTATAGTTAATATAGTATTAAAATATAGTAGGTATATTATAGAGGCTGAAAGGTATAATTAATATTTTAAAAAGGCTAAACCTTATAATAAATACTATTTTTTATATATCTCTTTTAGTAATATAAAGGTTATTAGATACAGTAATAATATTAAGTTTTATATATACCTTTATATAGCTTAAAGCATTAAAGGTTTCCTAAATTAATAGTAATAAATATTAATTCTTAATAGTAATATTATTTAACCTTTAATAGTTTTAATAAATATAGACACTGCCTTTTAGTTTTATGGCTAAAAGGAGGGGAGTAGTGTATTATATTTGCAATTTATAAATAAATCCTTTTACTAAATTATTATCTAACTATTTTCTTATTACCTGCAGTTTATTAAGTAAAAATAGCTTATTCTTTTAATATAAAGGGTCTTTTCCTAGTAATATTTTAATTTTATAGTCCTAGGCCTATTATAAGGGAAGTTTATTTACTATTTTTAGCAGGAAAGTATTATATAGGTTATATAGTTAAAATAACAGTTTCTTTAAAATATTTAACTTACTAAACTTAAGTTTTCCTGCTATAAATTTCTCTATATCAGCAGCTATAATCTTTTTTAATTATATTAAAGAGTAGTATTTATTAATAAAGTTATATATTTCTTTCAGTACTACTATTTTTACTTTAATATAGTCTTTTTATTTTATAATTATTTATTAGAAAAATTTATTTTAAAGCTTTAATAGGCTAATAGGCGCTAGTTTTTTAATTTTAATAGCTTAATTAATCTCTTTTTAGGTTACTTTTATTGCGCGGATATATAGTTAATAATAAAAGGTAATAAAGTTTATAGCTGCTATTATTTATATATCCGCTATATTTAAATATACCTTTTAATTTTAAGGTTTAGTTTAGTTTTATAAAGCACTATATTATAAAGTAGTAATAATAGCTTTAATAAAGGTTTTCCTTTTTATTATTAATTATAGATTATAAAAGCAGGCAGCGGCTTTATATATATTTAGTTTAAGATTATCTATACCTATATTTCTTTATTATTAATTTTACTGCATTTGCAGGTTATATAGTAATCTCGGTCTAATATTAAAGTTTATAGAATATATAGTTTATAAAGTCCTTTTCTAATTAAGTTACAGTTTTCCTTTTCCTAGGTATTTTTAATTAATAGTTACTAGTATAGTATAGTTTTTTATTTAATTAAGTTAAGCTCTACTTTATTTAAGGCATTTTTAACTATTAGTTGCCGGTAATATATATTCTTTATATTAGCTTTAATAAAGTTATTTTTTATTTTAACTGCTATTAAAACTTATATAGGGCTAGCTGTATTTTTTAAAAGGTAATAATTATAATAGTAATAAGATTTAAAAATAATAGTTAATCTTTCTTAATTAATATTAAAGTTATATTTTCTTAGCTATAAAAGGCTAAAAATAATAAATATATTATTAAAAATACTTATAATAAAGAAAAGGTAAAGTTTTTTTAGGGGTTAATTATAGTTTATATAATAAAGAAGTTTAAAATTTTATTGGCTATACTTTTATTAATAAAAAAGAGGTTTTTAGTAAATACTAGTTATTAAGTAGTAATACTAAATCACTTAATAAAAGCGGAGTTAATAAAAGCTTAAAGTATATAGCTGCTATTTATTAAAGCTTTTATATTAATATAAATATTATATATAAAGGATAGTATAGTTTATATTAAAAGGGATTTACTATCTATTAATTTAAATTTAAAAGGCTTTTAATTAAAAAGGCAGCAGTAGATTTATTTTAGGATAATAGTATTATTTATAGTTAACCTTTATTTATATCTTTTAATAAAAGTTAATCCTTTTTTTAGTTTATAAATTAAATTTAGGTTTTTAATAGGTATAGCTAGCTAGACTAAAGTAGGTTAAAAGTTAATAAAGCAGCGCTATTATTATTATTTTTATTAATATTTAAAGAAGGTATATTATTTAAAGCCTGAATTTATAGGTTAATTAAGCGTTATAGGTAATATTAATATACTATTAAGGTTTAGTTATTATACTTTACTAGGCTATTCTATTACTGGCCTTAAAGTACTGCTAGGTTAAGGTATAGCTAGTATAGCTAGACTTAGTAATTTTAGTTTTATATTTAATATAGATTTCTTTAATATATATTAGCCTGCTTCTTTTTATTATATTTATTAAAGCTATAACCTGCTTTTTTATAGTAAAAGTATAGTCCTTTAATAATATATTCCTCGTAAAAGACTTAAAGGCAAAGTAATATAGTATATATAGTATTTAGCTGTATTAGGTTACTAGTTAGCGCTAAGGTAGTAGCTTAATTATTTATTTAATTATTTATTTAATTATTTTGCTGGCGTTAATAATATTACTACTATTATTAATAACTTTATTAATGCCAGCCTATTTAGGCAGTATAAAGGGTATTATAATAGGCGCCTTTTTAAAGCCTATTATAGATAGTTTAATAAAGTTAATATTATTTAGTAAAGTTAAATTTATTTAGTTTAATTATTTAGGTTTTTATAGTATTAATAAATTCTTAAAAGACCTTTATCTTTAAAGCCTTTACTATTTACTTAGCAGTTTTACTATATTTACTATTTAATGCAGATAACTTTACTATAAAGTTTTAAAAAGGCTTATTTAATATATATAGGTTATTAAAGGACTATAATGCCTTTTAAAATAAATTAATTATTTTATATTATTCATTAAAATTAATAAAAAGTATTATATTAATCTTTTAATACTATTAGGCAAGGTTATTAAAATTCTTAATAATAGTATTAAAGTTTTTTAATTATAGTTAATATATATCTCCTTTACAAGGCCTATAATATATAGGATTTTTTTAAGTTTAGTTAAAAAAATTAATTAATTACCTATAAAGGTAATATTAATTTAAAAGCACTAGTTAATATATTTTTACTAGCATTTAATAATATTTTTCTATTTACTATTAAATTACTTTAAGTTTTTAGTTTAATAGCGGCTAGGTAGGTTATTATTTTTAAGGTTTAGCAGTAAAGCTATATTTAAAGCTTTAACTTAAGCTTTAATTTATACTTTAAGGTTTTAGTTTTTAACTGCCTATTTTAAAAAATTTTATTTAAAGGTTTACTTTTAGTTTTTTTATTAAGTTAAGCCTTTATTTATTATTTAATTAAAGAGATAAAACTAGTAATAAAGGTTATTATCTTTAATAATTACATTTATTAAATATATATAATTACTATTAACGCTAGACTTTTATAAGGTTTTAAAGAGAAAAAGGAAAGGCGCTAGCTTTATAGCAAAGACTATAGTCTATTAGGCTAGGTTAAGTTATAGGGCAAGGTTTAAGGTATCTATATTTATCTCGCTTATAATTAGTTTCCTATAGGTATAGGGTTTAAAGGGCGAGGGCTAGGCTGTAAAGGCGTTATTATAGGTTTAGGAATAAAGGGGGAATTTAAGGAAGTTTATAATTAATTAAGTATATACCTCGCGATAGTGCAGTTAAGTTAAGGGATAATATAAACTATTACGGTATAGGAAGGCAGGTTAAGGTAAATATCGTTATTGTACTGTAGAGAGTAAGGAAGTCCTAAGGCTTTACAGAAAGCTATAGCTAGGAATGCGTTAAGGCCTGGTTATATAACCGGAGCTTATATAATAGGGCATTAATATCGCGTTATAGTCGGTGCTATAATAGTTATTAATATAATAGATTTAATAGTTTTTTAATATATATAAAAATAAAGGGTTTAGTCTCTTTTTAATTATTAAGTAAATTAAATACTTAAAAGTTAAAATAAAATTTTATTTATTTTTTAAATAATATAGTATTTTAATAAATTTATAGCTTTTAAATAAATATAATATTAAAGCTGTCTTTTTAAGCTAGTAAAAAGGCTATATTATAATACTATCCCTATTTTCCTATATTAACTTAAAAGATTTTTAGGCTAAAGTTCTTTTAATAGTTTTAATAGGGTTTATTATTTATAGATTAAACTTATAGGGTTTATCTTTTTTAAAGGATTCCTTTAAAGTATTATTTATAGAATTATCTAAATTAATAACCTCTATTATAAAGTAGGCTAGTAAACTTTCCTTTAATAAGCTATTAAGGATATTTATTAAATTAATTTTATTTTAAAAGGGCTTTATATTAAGGATAAAGGGTATTATTTTATTTAAAGGGAGGGGTCTTTAAATTTAGGCTTTAAAAGTAATAAGAGATCTAGCTAAAGCGGCTTAAAAAGCTTATTTTTTAAATGCACTTAATTTAAACTAAAAGATATAGGGGGTAGGGTTCCTTTTTTTAAATTTTTAAAATTTTAAATTCTTTTATACTTTTAAGTTATTCTTTAATAGTATATACTTTTATATTATCTTTAATAGTTAAATATATATAATAATTAAAGTATTAAACTAATAAAAATTAAAGCAGTTAATATATTAAATAAAGTTATTATAGTTTTTATTTTTATTAATATATTAAAAGGCAGGCTTACTATACTTTTTATATAATATAATTTTAATATACCTTTAAAAGTTATAAAAGTTAAAGTATTTATTATATTAAATTATTTATACCTTTTAAGTTTAAAGCTTTATTAAAGCTAAGCAGTTAAAGAGTTTAAAGTTTATTTTAACTTTTTCTTTAAAAAGAATAAAATAATAGTAAATATTAATAATTTTACTAAAAGGGGCCTTTTAATAAAAGATTAACAGTTCTTTAAACCTAATACTCTTTTAAGCTTTAATTAAACTAGCGCGTTAATAAAGAAAATGCTTAATGTATTAGTATACTATTTAAAAATACTTTATATAAAAAAACTCCTTTATATATATATTTCTTTAATCTTTAAGCCGCTAGCCTTTATAGTTAAATTTAAAGTAATGATTACTTTTTAATTTTATTATTTTTAACTTATAATATAAAGCTAGATTTTACTTTTTAAAAGTAAATAATATTTTTTTTATTAAGCTTTTTAATTTTAATAACTTTTTATTTAGCCTTAATAACAGTAATTTTCCTTTAATTATAGTTTAGTAAAATTTAAAAAAAGATTCTATTATTAAGTTTTTTAATTATTATATTTTATTTTTAAGTTTTAGGTTTTATAATAAAGGCTAGCCTTTTATTATTTTATAAAGTAAAATTACTTTTTTTTTATTAAAAGGTTTTTATTTATACCTTTAACTATAATTATAGCTTATATAATTTACTTTAAGCTATTAATCTCCTATAAAGCGCTTAAATTAATTTAAATTAAAGGGTAAAGTTTAATTTATTATTATTTATTATTCTAGTAAATCTTTTTATTAACTAGCTATATAATTATTAATTAAACTAAAAGGGGGTTTTTATTTAACTTTTTAAAGTCTATAAAAGCCTTTAAAAAAAGGCTTTTAAAAGTATTAATAAATACTTTATTTACCTATAAAGCAGCTAAAAGATAATATTTTTTTAAATATTTAGCTAAGTAGTTATTAATAGTTTAAGCTATTAAAAATAAAACTTTTTATTTAACTTTTTAAATTATATTAATTTCTTTAATTTATATAAAGATTTTATAAACTATAGTAAATTATTTATTATTATTAAAGGCAGATACTTTTATTAGCTTACTTTAAAAAAAAAATTTAAATCCCTTTTAAAAAAAAGAGATATTAAATTTTATATTAAAGCTAAAATTAAATTTAAAGATATTAGTTTTAATATATTTATTATTAATATAGTGTTTTTTAAGCGTAAATAAGAAAACTATAATCTCCCTTTACTTTAAAAGTAAAAGAGTGCCCTTTTTTTTAAATCGCTAAAATACTGCCTGCCTAGCAGCAGTAAGGTTTAGTTATCTTTAATTTGCTTAAAGTCTAATAGCGTTCGCTATCTTTCTTTAAATGCCCAGGAGGGGCGAGAGAGCATTATTAAGCTTATTTTTCTTGATAGCTGGTTAAAAGGTTGTAAATTTTAAGTAAGTAGGCACCTAAAAGGTGGGGTACCTGTAGGTATAGGAGGGAAGCTTGTGCAATTCACCGGGATGCAATTAACCAAATTATTATCAAGGCCGGTAAACTGGAGTGTACCTTTCACCCGAGGTAATGAAAGGAACGGGAACAAGTTTTGTATATTGGTGCTGTATTTATGAGTATAATGGAACGAAATGATATCGCGATATCATCGGCCCAAAGTCTCGCCAATATGCAAGTATCTGCCACAAAGGTGAGAGAAACCTTCTACCTCACGTGGAGGTCGCGTTTGAGCCTGAGCCATCAGTATCCCCAACACCAACCAATCCACCTAATGGTAATATGCGGCGCAGACTATCGACAATGCTTCACTAACTGGCCTGCTTAGGTATTGAGACCCCAAAGCCAATACAACCCGACATTGTGTCCAACTGCAACGTATCTTATCTTGTCAAATACGGTGACACCTGCGCCTGTATTGCTGTCTCTCACGGAATTACCATCGCGGGGTTTCTGGCATGGGACTCGAAAGCTGGGAGTAACTGCGCCGGTCTCTGGTCTGAAGCCTACGCTTACGTCTCTATCATTGGCCGCGAGGCTACTCGTACCTCTTCGGTGCCTCAGCCAACGTCTACTAAGCCACCCAATTCGTAAGAAATCCACTCTACGAGTGTATCTCCACAGAGATTGAGATTAACTATGCATTCTATCTCTAGGATCCAGACTCCTCAGCCCACACAGTCCAACATCGTCGACAACTGTAACAAGTTTCACTTTGTAGAGCAGGGCGAGGACTGTTCTCCAATTGCCTCTAAGAATGACATCACCCTCGCACAGTTCTAACAATGGAATCCCGCTGCCGGTAGTAACTGTGGCGGCCTCTGGGCTGAGACGTATGTTTTTGTAGGAGTGCTTTGAGGTATTGGGGTAATATCTCAAGGATTTCTAGCATTTTAATCTATTCATCAGGGGTTGCATTATCCAAGATATCGTGGCTAGTTTTTGTAGCAGGGTATTAATATTCACCCAAACTTGCCTGTTAGAGCTCTATTCTCTTTCCCGCAATCCTCTTATTATTAAGTATATTGCTCTGTAGCTAAATGGAACTCTTCACTCCATTCATGATGGATCTCTGACTTGCAGGGCAGTGGCTTTCAGAAACCATCAAAACATGCCCATGGGGGAAAATAATAATCGTAATTTATATCTCCAGGCCCGCCCTTTAAGGGCTGCCTATGCTCTTTTAGCTATAAAGTACCTACTTGCTGGGGATTGGAATGGGAGACATCCTAGGATAAAAGATGCATACCGTAGACCAGAAAATAATTTTTTGGGTGCGACTACTAGGAATATATCTCTTTTATTGTGGGGACTGACATTATGGGATGCTAATACTGCTTTAATTTTAGATAGTCCATCAAGTGTTTGACAATAGAGATAACAGTTTAGACACCCGAAACTGCCCAGATCCGGG
Source organism: Mycogone perniciosa (assembly GCA_025331125.1). Classification (NCBI taxonomy): domain Eukaryota; kingdom Fungi; phylum Ascomycota; class Sordariomycetes; order Hypocreales; family Hypocreaceae; genus Mycogone; species Mycogone perniciosa. The sequence goes on from JAOALB010000137.1 coordinate 74,883, forward strand.
AGGCGCGAGTAATACCGCACAGCTACCTGGCGAGGGAAGGGAGATAAAAGCCTTACTGTCATAAATCTGTATATCGTACTTTATAGTATCAATCTAAATATTGATATCACCTGTTCGCGGCGTGGCCGAGCGCGTCTGTTCTGTTCCAGAGTAGCAAACAAGGCTGCGTTATTGCAACTGCGGCTTAATCCCCCACCGAACAACACCTCAACTACCTGCGTACCGCAGCATATAAAAAGAGCTGAATGACGATGGCACCTTTTATAAGAGTCATTCTTAATGCGAAGTTTAGGTATAGGAGATAGCCTGATCTTGTGCAAAAGGATCCAAGAGGCTGCATGCTCTTGGGCCGTGGAGGCTCAAACATTTGTCGCATTGAGTGATTTGTGCTTTTGATGTGAGTCTCTTTGCGAGGCCTGAGCAGACGAAGAGTTTAAAGCCTGCCACGGCTTTGCCCTTGAAGGAGATAATCCAGTTCTGAGTATTAATTGTTTCTCCATAGTGGGACGGTTTACACATGGTAAGGGGGTCAGTGGATTTGGCCTGGAGCTGGGCCTCGGTGGCAACCAGGGGGTCTATAGGGTGGGTTCCTTCAGTGTCGGTGTAGGAGCGTGGGACTCCTTCTACTATAAAGGTCTACCAGGTTTCTGCTTCTTCCAGTTTCATTCCCCCTTTTGCGAGCTTTGCATTGAATAAAAGTAGTTTTGTTCTTGTGTTCTGATCTTTTGTTCTTATTGCGAAGCTTAAACATACCTCTTGTATATATGTGATGTCGTTATAGCGCATTTGGCAGAGTTTAATAGTGTTGCTTTTAGCCCTAATTGCCGTAATCTTCCTCCAGCAATGGTCTGAGGGAACCCGGAGGAAGATTCGGTCATTGAATTCCGTACTTTTGTCATTCTCCTTATTATTCTGTGTCAGGTTCTTGGGGTTGGGAGAGGGGGGCATTTTTTAGCTCTGTGCCACGCTTGACCACTTCCGCGTATGGCGCTTTGTCGGTTACAGGGCTTTTTGCCCACGTTGCCTACGGGTAAAGAAGGAAGAAGTTTATGCACATCCGCAAGAGGACAAAGGACTTAGGGCAGGTTTTATATATACAGTGGTCACGGAAAAGCACAGAGAACTATAACGAATAAAGAAATAGTAGGGGGCAATAACTAGCGCTTGCCCGCTCTAAAGCACCATTATCCAAGGAAGGCGAAGGCTGTGGGGAACGCCGTAATGCAATGCAAAATTGTACCAGCATATGAGCGGGAAAGCGGGCGCTTCGGTATCGGAGGCCGGACAAAACGGTAGCGGAGCTGTAGACGGGGCCTACCCTCTCCGTGAAAACGGCGGCCGGCCCAAGGACACAACGGAGGGCCGGGCCGGCAAAGCCTCGAGGAGGTTCAATGATTAGGGTAGGTTTCCTGTCCGCTCAGCCAATGGGAGGCAGATTAGTAGTTGGGTGACCACTGGCGAACGCTGGCTGTTGTATTTTTTTTTACTTTTTTACTAATATATCAAGTGTATACTTGCTACGTCTGCAAATATAGTGTGAGCTGAGAGATGAGCTGTCACATACGACCATATCCATTGGAATATACGGGATCCCGTCCGATCTCCCATAGTCAAGCCAATGAGAGGCAGATTAGTAGTTGGGTGGGTGACCACCAGCGAGCACCGGCTGTTGTATGTCTCTCTTTTTGCCTTTTTGTTGTTGTCTGTGCTGGTGCGGATATAATGTCAGTTGAGGGACACACCATCACATACGACCATATCTATTGGAATATACGGGATCCCGTCCGCTCTCCCATAGTCAAGCCAATAAGAGGCAGATTAGTAGTCAGGTGGGTGACCACTGGCGAACACCGGCTGTTGTATGTTTTTGATATTTTTGGTGCTTTCTATAGATTATATTGTCGGGGATCATGATAGGCTGACTGAAGCCATCACCAACCACATACGACCATAGGTAGTGGAAAATTCGGGGTCCCGTCCGCTCCCCCATAGACAAGCCACTAACCGGCAGATTAGTAGTTGGGTGGGTGACCACCAGCGAATACCGGCTGTTGTATGTTCTTTTTGATATTTCTTTTTATTCTGGTGAGTTGTGATCATTATGCTATATACCCAAAGGGCCTCATCATATCCGAGCTCCAATATAGCTTCGAGCTTCTAGGGACATCTTTTTTTGAACATGGTAAGCAAGGATTCGAGGATCTTAACCATCTGGTCATCTCCTGGCATCAAGGCATGGCTGGTGTGACAACTTCCTACCCGTATGTCAAAATGTGGGTAATCATGTTAGTTAATGTATTATTCGTCCGTCGTGCTTCCTAATACTAGCTGAGAGAATGAGAAAATGGCGTGGATTTATGTTGTGAGCCACGCTAATGTAGCCATTTGAGGCAATCTAATGGAAAAAGCTACAGGAACCTGGCTATCGTCGGCTGCTTATGGGGGCATCCCAATATGATTCAACACGTTCCTGGAACACGGCCGTGCTAGTGGTGGTCACTCCGAGAAGTTTCTGTTATCTAGAAACAAGCAGTTCTTGGAGGAGAACCATCAGCAAGACCGGGAAATATCCAATAGCCCGGAGCTGATTCCACGCTCTCGGTCTCCTGTGTATGTCATGGTGGTGGTGTGGGGAAACTCTTGTGCGTTACATTGAGAGCACACTTGCTGTTCAGTTGGCGCCAGACTTGCAGATGTGAGCTTGGCTCCAGTGTTGGATCCTTTCCAATTTTTGTGTGCCAACAATTTGACCAGATCTGGAAGTGCGATTACAAGCACTGTATTTGTCGGTTCTGAGAAGCGAAATGGTCAAACATCTTCATTATGCTTTCAGCATGAATGCTGCGGCTAATATGTGACTCTGTATCAAACCCTATGTTAAACTGATGTAGGTTGGGAAAGCTTGATGAGACCTATGTCTGAAGTCTGAGTTTGCATATGATTTCTAGTGGCAATATCGCAGCAAGCCGTTCTGGCAGAAACAGTTCGGGCAGACGTGGGATTAGAGCCTCGCTAGCCATATGAAGGTATTCGTGCCGTATAAGACATCGATGTCCTCCGTGTAACTATACTCACATTAGTCATGCGCCACATGATGGGTTGTCGAGAGCTTACTTGTAACGAGGAGATACTTCGTACTTCGTAGTGAGGATATGGCTTAAGATTAAGGCGTTTTCAGGTGGCTGGGATTGGGATGGTTACATGAGGACAGTACTACGAAGTAACCCTGACCAGCATCAAAAATGGATTAACCAGCAAAATGGCAGATACGGAGTACGACGGAGTGCTTTAGACATGGCCCTGGAATGCATATGACAGGTAATAAAATGATTCACACAAGTCTAGGGTTAGGGTCTAGGGTTAGTCTAGGGTTTACCACCAGATTCTACTATTAGTAGTAGTACAGTACAGTCTTTGTAGCAGCCAACCTCTTACGGCTGGTGGCGCCGCGGGTTTCCTCAACCCCCATAGCGGCCCGCTGAAAGTCTCCGGCTCTGCTACTGGACTAGACCCTGGACGTTGTAGTAGTAGTACGAAGTACTCCGTAGTAGTAGTAGTACCATTGCTGTCGAGAATTTGCCATTAAGCATACAGAGTTGCCAGGAATCCATGCAGGTCCAGTATAAGCTCCACTGAGACACTTGGCGACAGTGAAAAGGGAAAAAAAGAAAAAAAATCTGCCGCCTGCATGGAGTCCGGAGTAATACTTAGCGGTATTATCGTTTGCCCCTTTTAATGGCGGGCAGGGTTATCTCGAGATTTCCTTCTCATTTGCATGCAGAGAATCTTACTCTGGCTTTGGCTCCATCTTGGTATACGAAGAAACCATCATGTGGCATCTGGCTCAGATCCTCGCCGCCTGCCAGCTCTGGTTCAGTGATGGGCTCCCCACTGAAGCCAATCGAGGCGGCCATGGCGTGACGTCTCGTCTCATTGTCGACCGCCTGGGATTCCTCGACCTGACTGAGATTCGCTCGCCCGAGTCGCTGGCTATTGATGCGAATGGTGCGACATTATGGGTGAGACGGCGCCAGCCAGTACCCCAATTGCGCTGTCCATCACTTGAGACAAGTTTTCAGCCTCTAAACCTGTCGTTCAAGATTGAACATGATGGGAGATTTAATCTGAGCTTGACTAATGGGATACCCAATGTTTTGCAAAGTAGGAGAAAACTCTACTCATGGCTGTCCTTCGCCCGGCTCGTGTTCAGAGACTCACATATATGCAGAATGTTACAGCGTCTCCAACAGGGTGTCCGGTCAGCTCAAGCCATTGCCGGAAATCTCCCCCGAAGACGTAAAGTTCATCGAAAAAATGATTGAGGAGGACTACGTGCCTTACCAGAACATCACCGACGCCCCGATGAAGACGGTTGAGGAGATCAAGGCTCTCGGCAAACAGTTCTTCCCCTTCACGCCCTACAACTTCCAGCTCGCCATGTGCATCTATGACTGGACGACGGCCTCATTCGCCCGCATGGTTTTCTTCAAGATCTTCCAATACACGGGGATTTATCCGCTTCCGCACCCCCTCGATGAGAAGAGCCTGGCCACGACCATCTGGAAGAGCAACTATTCCGTGTACACCCCGCAGGATCCCGACTACATGCGTAGCTTTCTCATGAAGCCGGCTAACTCACTGGCGAACCTCACCGCTCAGCTTGACCAGGTAATCGACAAGGTTTATGAGTGGAGCGAAATCCAAAATCGCCTGCTAGCTGCTGCTATGAAGTCCATGCCCCGCACATCACTCATCTCCAAGCCGCAGCTGTTCAGCGGACAGGTTGACATTTCTCAGCTCAGCATGGACCATTTTGGCATCGAGTTTCTTGAGTCTCCGCTCAACAACGGCCCTGTCGGCGTGAAGCTCGTACAGCCGTTTGCAGACGTGCTTGCGAGCCATGTCTCCGTGGGGAAGACCATCACCACCAAGATGGTCTGGAGCTTCGCTGACAGCCTTGATGATGCGATGCACTATTCCAACGGCATTGTGCTTGTCGCTAGCTTGCCTGCAGACACTTGGGTGTGGGATGAGGGATCATTTATCACGCCTTTGTCGGACGACCCTGCGAAGACTGAGTATACTTTTGCGCCTGGGACGCAGTTCGAGGTTAAGTCAGTGGACACGACCAAATTTGATGGTAAGCCGATTGTTGTTATTGGTCTGGAGCCGAAGTCAAGCAAGGCGCGAAATGGAAAGCTGGCCATGAGGAGTATTGCTGAGGAAATGGCTCCTGAGCAGATGAAGGGAGAGGAGATCATGCACCTTGTTGAAACCTTCACTTCTCCTGCAGAACCGCCTCATAGTCGGGGAAAGACAGGGGGAAGACGCTGTGCCTGCAATGATAAGCATTAATGAGTGGATGATATCAGGATCGAGGTCTCAAATGGGTCTTGTCACTCATAGAGAAGTGAGGATTGGAACATGAAGAAGCTAGAAAATGAGATGCCTCCTCATGCGGAGATCTAGATAACGGCCCAATCAAAACCCTGTGTTCTTCTCCACTCGTCAACTGCCCGCGTTTATCCGCTGTCATCATTTTGCCTCATTCACCACCTATCTCACTCACATATTAAATATTGAGGCTCATGTTGAATCTCAGTCCGAGGCTCATCTTCGTCATCACTCTCATTGTCGCCATTGTCGCCTTTATCTTCACCCCGGTTTTCCCTTTCTCCTCACCTCCGAAACCGGAATCAACGGCTCGCGCACGTACGCCCGAGCACAAACTCACAGCCTCAGACCCCTCAACGCATAAGAGGGGACACGACAATCAACACTCGAGTCTCAGCACCAGTATTCCTGACACCATGGCTGCTCCACTTCGACGAGCTGCTCCTATCGTTTTCCCGGCTGTGGGCCGTCATACTGCCACAGTGATCTTCATCCACGGCCTGGGCGACACTGGCCGCGGCTGGGCGGACGCGGTGCAGCTCTGGCAGGGGAGACACAAGTTGGATGAAGTCAAGTTCGTCCTGCCAAATGCGCCGGTCATTCCCATCACCATGGTTAGTTTCAACTTGTCAGCATATAATGATTGAATGACGCGCTAACATAGCATGTGGCCTGTGTAGAACCGCGGCTTCCAGATGCCAGGCTGGTTCGATATTGTAAGTCTTCTTACGCCCGGTTTAATCAGCATTGGCTGTTCACGACTTCGATGTCGATGACATGGAGAAGTATTAATCTCCCTGGCCACAGAAAGCTTTAGGCTCCACATACGAGTCCCTCAATGACAAGGCTCGGGATGAGGACGAAGCAGGCATTCTCGAGTCCCGCACCTACTTCCATTCTCTCATCCAACAAGAAATCACCAACGGCATCCCCGCTGATCGCATTGTGCTTGGAGGCTTCTCTCAAGGTGGCGCCATGAGCATCTTTGCTGGACTGACGGCCCCAGTCAAGATTGGTGGCATCGTCGGTCTGTCAAGCTGGTTGCTTCTCAACCATAAGTTCAAGGGCTTCATCCCGGAAGGCAACTTCAACAAGGAGACGCCAATCCTCATGGGACATGGCGACCGAGACCCGTTGGTTCAGTATGCTTGGGCTCAGGCTACTGAGCAGGCACTGAAGGGCCTGGACTTTGATGTAACACTGAAGACGTACAGGTAAGCAATCAGCGAACATCTCATTTGGTCTCGGAAGAATATTTTTTGACGTGACTTAGGGGTATGGAACATTCGGCCTGTCTGGAGGAACTGGAGGAGGTCGAATCCTTCCTGGTCTCAAGACTTCCCGCTCAACGAGCCTAGAGAAAATTGAGAGTGCAGTACTATTAAGAAATGGATGGCCGAAACTTCAAGCAAACAAGAATGCAATCCCTAGAAAGTGGTCAATCATTGGTCGCATGATCGCTGTCCTGACGTTGAGTAATCACTTCCCCATGCCATTCTCCTAATGTTAGTGATACCATCGCTTCGAAGTACATGGCCCTTTGATCAGGGTTGACCTTTGCATCAGCCTATCCCCAAACGAATATGCATCCTAGTGTCACGTCGGCGTGGTTGGCAAATATTTTTGTTCCTGCGACCTTGGTCAAAACCACCACTCAATTCCTACCCTATAAACGAACCTCGGTATTGTCGGAGGCACCATTCCCGTCTCCTCGACCCGCTGACGGGAGTGGAGATAGAAGACTAGGCCCTTTGAGGCGATAAAATGCTATATAAGAAGGGCTTATGTGTTATTAGTGATACTGTAGCTAGACCTAGCATAGCACGTCCTTTTGCCCTACTGAGATTGGTGGCCCTATTGCCACAGGACGTTAATGGTACATCATCATCATCATTATCATCGGAGGCACCATTCCCAATACCGTAATATTCAGCGAGATTACTCTGTAGATCCATCGCCAACTCTATATAGCCAAGATTCTTAGGCGTCATCTAACTTACCTGATAGATCTTAGTTCGACGAAGATTATCTACTTAAGGTATATCTGAAATCCACTTATTGACGGGTCTACCTATGTACGTCAGATACTAGGTTGCCACCTGCTCGGAAGATAATCCCTGTAGCCATAGGATTGCCTGGGTAATGTCATTCTCGCTCTGTGACATTTGAGCCGGGCCGACATTTGTATCATATCCCCGCAAAGTAGTTGTTAAGATAGTGTTGATTTTAGCCGGATAGTGCTTATATGGATTGTTTAAACCATCGCCTTGATAGCCTCTGAGGTACCGAAAGTCTTTAACGTGGGTGAAAGACAAATTCCTAGTACTCGGATGTCAGCTGATGCTAGGGAGTACATAATTCCAGCACTCTCGCAGCTTCGTCCCTTTGGGACTGTGAAAAATATGGAGGGTTATCATGGCGGTTAACCAATTGACTGAGAAGAGGAATATCAAGGGACAAATTGGGAGGGAAAAGGAAATCACGATGATGTCTTCACGAGATTCAATGGTGCTTTTTCCGTCGCCCCGCCACCCGACAACAATACACACACTCAAGAAGTAAACAGGGTATCTTTATGCACATTATCAAACCGTCAACGCGGAATAGATCGACAAACCAATTAAAAGTCTCCGGCGAGCCGTTAGTAATACTGCCGAAGCAGAAAAATTACGATGGGATACGAGGAATGGTCTGGGTGGAGTGGTCCACCTGCAAAGCTTGATGCAGTCAGCTCTGGCATATTCGGAGAGGACAACCTCATGGTCAACAGCATTGTCCGCACATTACTGAAAGAACTGAGGCTGCTCTTTCGTAAGGGAGCTGCTGCATTCCGCATACGAGAGGCCATGTGTCCATGGCTCATCGCCCAGCTGCAGCTTTATGGCGTTTGCTCTGCCTCCTCCATATTCGGCTTATCGGCGATCTTATAGATGGACAAAGTAAGCTTAGGCTTTGACGACAAGAAAGGTAGATTCATAACCATATGAGCTACTAAATGGGAGTCAAAATCGAAGTGGCCCAACTGCTTACAGTAATCATCCTCATCGTCTTCGCACTCGAACTGGAAATAGAGCCGGTTCTGGTGTTTTGAAGGTCCCTTTCCCTGTTATAGGCAGCTTATGGATAACCCCCCTTGCAGTTAGCTCTTACATAGGCTAATCCCCACAGGTTAAAGGAGGAGAAAATTGTCCGATGAAGGCGTGGACTAGGCTGGCCTCTAGTGGATACCCAATAAGAATAGTACGGGAGGAACACCATCCTTCGGGCATCCCGAGCACAAGATCCAACTCTGACCGCCTCCTCTTAGCCTCAACAACTTGGTGACTATGAGACGGGATTATTGATGCAGCTACCCTTGAGCGCAGAGGTCTATTTGCGGTAAACCTATACTACTTGTATCTATAACTAAGGTTGTGAAACTTCACCACCACAAGCAATGGGGCATTTAATATTGTCTAAAGGTTATGAGATTTCACCACATATCGCAACTCAAAAATACTACACACAATGTACAGCGTAATTACACTAGAAGGGCGAAAGTTGGGGAGGGAAATACCCTATCAGGGCAGTGTATTTATAGATCGTGCTTCCTTCTTAGATTAAATACCATTAAGATGACAATTCTCATTAATCCAACTTAACCACCAGAACCTGTCAAAATCGCTGACAGACTGAACATCCTCCTGACGTGCTTGTCTATTCCGTTGGCTGATGAGGCAATCCACTAAGGCTGGCAAGCACCGCGTACTTTGCCAGCGGCATCTGCAAGGCCGGCCTCTGTGAGAACTTTGGTTATAATTTCGTTGACGCCTCCAAGTATTCCGCCAATGTTGGTACCGAGGGCTCCACCAAGGGCGTTGCCAACGAGTTCGCCAACTTGGGAACCGATCTTTGCGGCAGTTGCCGCATCAATAGGTGTGCCCCCGGTGGGTGCGACTCCTCGGGGTTGTGGGTTGACAGGCAGAGCAATGCTGCCGATCGTGAGGTAAGAGGTAATAATGATCGCGATTGTGAACTTCATGGTGGTTGATGATGAGGTAGACTTTCTGTGTGGAAGAGGGAGACTCAAGATCTGACAGAAATGAAGGATTGGTGAGAGGCTAACCTGTGAAGAATTACGGAGTAGAGGAGACAGGTTACATTCTTATAGATGAATAGTTGAATCATGTCCCTCAGCTCGAAAGGTAGAACATGGTGAGCCAAGGAATGATGAAGGTGTCACAACAATGTTTCCAATAGCGCCACTGTCTTAAGTGTAGTAAGCCAATTATCTTTGAGAAGCCCGTGAAAGACGTGAATGATGTGATAAAACACACATACAAGATGTGATTAAGAAATCATAGTGGCTCTTCTTACGGAGTAAATTTTCCTTCTTTATGTCTGTAAAACTGTTGTATCAGGACAAAGGTCTCAACCATAGCTGATATGTGAGTCTATATTTCCTTTTGATGGTACTCGAAGGGATGGCGGCAAGCCATTCATGTCAGATTAACATGGATTACCCAGTATTACATCCCATGTTCAATGTACTCCGTACACATCCCCCTGCTCACAATCATAAGAATATCACAACTCCTTTTCTTGTGATTCTGCATAAAATTATACATCACAGCCACCGGATCCATTATGCGAACCAAGAGTAGAGATTTCACCTTGTGTCCAACCCAAAACTTCAGGCAGGGATATGAAGTGATAGTACATTGTGACAAAGTATTTCAGCCTGGTTTGTGATTAATCATGTTGGTATCAGTTCCATCACAGAGATCAGCAGGTTCGACGTCTGCACAAGGTTCGCACTAATCTCTCACCAACGAACGTAATGCAGGGGATAAGTCTTGCTTACTGTGGGCCATAATAAGCAACACCGGCTGAGCAATTAAAATGAAAAGAATGATCTTCCCGTAATTGCATTTTATACAGCTGAGGAATGCCCAAGATGTACTCCGTACATACTCCGTAATCGCAATGTAGCAAATTGAAGATTTTTTTTTAGGCTCAATACTGTAAAGTACTATAAAATAAAAGGCACATACATCTTCTAAAGGTACCAAAGAAAGTATTCTGGTGGCGGATGATTCCATCACAGGCTGTGCTGGCGCAAATTCCGTGCTATTACTTACAAATCTTCATTCAATACGAGGTTGGCTTTGCACAAGTGTGAGACATGCGGATCAATGTGGACCGACCTAAGATCCGTATGTAGAAGAGTAAGTTTTCCATCCGGACTCCATAACTCATGTTAGTAATCGTACTCCGCTCTGTCCAAATGAGCGACTCGGTATGAAATGCCGATCATTGTGAGACATAATACTCGTACAGCAAATTCGGTCGCTAGTCCGCATTGTCAAAAATAGTACGAGTACATCACAAACCTGCAGCAAATTGAACAACCAGTCAAGAGGCGAGTCCGACAAGAGACTGGTTTAATCTCAAAAACCCATACTGAGTCTTAAGTGGTGTAATTCATAATATTAGTCAATCGATCAGACAGTCGGGTTCGGACTCTTGCCATTTCCTGAGCCGGTCTGACGGTCAAAAAGGTCCTGGCTTGTCCGGCCGGGCCAACAGGCAGCAGTGAAGAGTTGGAACAAGTTTGTTTTTAGCAAAGTTGACACTACTACTCCGTACTCCTTACGTACTTTTTGATCGAGCGAGCGGAAGACGAGTACATAGTGGTACGAGTACTCAAAGCAAAGGATCCCCCGATACGGAGTACTAGCTTATTCCACTTCTCCCAGGATATCGCTAGCGCAGGACAGTGTGGCGCTGCCAGTGTGATGAAGCTTACCTTGGAAACGCCCCAGCCGGTAGTACTTCGTATGAAGTACTCCGTACGAAGGTTGGGGACGAAAGACCTGGGCCAGTTCACAACTGGCAGAACCCTTGCTATGCAGTATTAACTTACTAGCTTCTACACAGTATTTTCCTTGCAATATAAGGCTAAATCTATATCATAATACTTCATAAAACGATAACTTTTATCACGAATTAACAATACTATCCTCAAAGATAAACTTAACTGTAATTACTGAGAAAGATACCTATAGTAAAAGTAAGTAGCAATATCGGTAGTAATAGTGGCGGCGATAGCGATTAGAAAGATAATAATAAGCGTAAACCCTGGGGTAGCTATAGCGAGCTTTATAGGGAATTTGCCTTATTTTAGTGGGTTACAGCAGGCTTAATTGACTTTAGTAGGTAAGGGAGTCTTGATTAGGAAGATAAACTCTTATACTGTGTGGCAGGGGTATCGCCAGTTGTAAAGTGACCCAGGTCTTTCGTCCCCAACCTTCGTACGAGTAGATAATATGCATGACGACGAAGGCTATAGCTTTGCGGTTCGGATGCCGGCACACCTTGCAGGTATGCCGGGACAAACGAGGCACGCCATTTATAGACGTGTCGAACCTCGATAATCACAAAACTGCAAACTGCCAGGGACCCTTATCCCTGTTCCCCATGCGTTCAGCAACTGATAAGCATGCTTCTCGAACGGTCAAGGTGCACGTGCGTTTTCTGAGAACTACTGCCTATCTATATAAGAGCTAAACTGAATAGGTGGTTGGGAATACTAATCTAATGTTTGATGACCTGCGTATGCACTACCATAGTTACACTGATGCCTGAAGATCCTGTAGTCAATGGGTTAGTAATACTACTCCGTACTCCATACAATTAGTATCAAAATTTGTAAGTGGACTACGCTAATTGAAGTGCTCCCTTGCTGATGGTTTTCCCAATGACATCTGCTATACTCTTGATCATTCTCATCGGGGCGAGAGGAATATCGTGTCCTCCCCCGTGATCGAGCATAACTCTCATCGCAGGCACGCACATGCCATAAATTCTTCTTGAATGGGCCACATGCTCATCTCTTGCCCCTATAATATGCGCCGTTGGAATTGTGATTCGTTGCTTATCAATGGCCGGGTCAAGATCACGAAGCTCGCCCTCGCGGAGCAATTCCGTGTCAAAAGTACCCGCGCCACAGAAAAAGACGGCGAAGGAGAAGATGGGTGATATGGTGTCGTGGTGCCTCAGCAGTAACATAGCCACGAGTCCCGCACCTTGACTGAAGCCAAAGACACCATCAAAGGGACCCTCAGACTGAATGTAGTCGGCCAGGTCATCCACGGCTTGGACTATGGTGCGCGGCTGACTGAGGTCGTAGTAGCCGAAGAATTCGGTTGCTTCAGGCACAAGCGTGCGGATGCCTTGGAGTTGTCAGTTGAGAAATTCTCGCTACTCAGCTAAATGCGCAATGGCATCATGCATCATGGGGAGGCAAAGATGTAGCGATAACCCACCTTGCGCTGGTGGCCAATCGACACAGCCCTCGAGGAAATCGAAAACGTGGCATGTATCTCCCCCAAGTTCTCGGCGTACTGCACCTGCATTTCTGTCTTCAGTCCTTTGATGATTCAGGTGTGTGTACCATGAGATTCCAGATGCTTACTGGTTTGAATCTCGAATATCTGGCGGTAAAGATGTTAGCTCATATCAACCATCAGTCTGTATGCTGCTCAATCAGGAGCGTGATTTATTCCCATACCCTGCTGCTCGTACCACCACCGTGAAGGCAGAGAATCTTCATCTTGACAATTGCGGTCAATGAATGGATAATGGGACTGGAGAAGAGGCCCTCAGATGCCCGATTGGATAGAGACTTAAGTGAGTTGACGAGTAGTATTGCTGAGAGCAGGCCGAAAGTGACTGGGGGCTTAGGGCTATTATTCCAACGAATTCAGGAGGTGAATACGAGCAGCAGAGACTATTCTAACAAATCATCAACCAGGATTGCTGTCATGACACTTATCTCCGAAATGCATAAAGATGGATCTTGTAAGTCCTGTGAGGAGGTATCACGACCCACAAGGATTTGACTACGAGTACTTCTAGTATCCCTGGTTTTAGTCAGCATGCTGAACATTGGCCTTGCAAAAAATGACTGATAGATTGGACCCTTCATCGACACGAGATAGCTGCCAATGGCTATGTGCCTCATCCCCACGGACCTGTGAGCAGGAGCCCCTTGTACGTTTTTCACTGAACTTAAATACCGTGAGGTAGTATTACCTAGTAAACCGAGATTATATGAACCAAAAAAAGACTAGCGTGACAAATACCCTAATGTTGTTATGTACGGAGTACTCCGTACATATGTCAGGCTTTCTTTCTATTACCATTACTAAGCTTATTGGCCCGTGTGTTCATATCAAAAGTTCTTTACTCCATTATTTCTAGCATGCTTATATTAATGTGTTGGAGGCGGTTTCGGTGACAATAGTGTATGTACATTGTGTTCAAGCTGACAAGACCTTTCCGAGGATATGAAGTGGTACTCTCTCTACTCCGCACTCCGTATATAATCACGAAAATACGATCGTCGGGCGTATTGAACCCCGTAAACTAAGGATTCGTTCCTTCGAGATGGCTGCTTCATGATCGAGGTTAGGGACGGGTGAAATACGCTAGTCTGGTGAATCGACCCGAGTATTCCGGCTGTTCCTTCTGATGGATAATCGGCAATAGAGAGCGGTATCAGTTACGAGACTGGTCTTGTAGATCCTTTACGAATGAGCTGACGTGATATTGACGGAAACTGTTAGCCTCACCGTTGGCAAAAGATGAAATCCTCCACTATGCATTAAGCATACTGAGGCAATTAGGAATGAAGCAAATAGTATAACTAGGAATATATTGCATCTATCCTGCGCATCTTAGCAAGTCCTGACTTCACACTCTCTTGACTGAACATCCATCCTTAAGAAATCATGACTACTTACACGGATGAAGATATTGCCATTGTTGGCGTAGGACTCAAGTTCCCTGGCGATGCTGCTTCTCCTGAAGAATTTTTTGACCTCCTTCTGCGTGCTCGTTCAGCTCGGAAAGAAGTGCCTACTGATCGATGGAATAAGGATGCCTTCTACCACCCAGACTCTGATCATGCAGGCACCGTACGTTCTCTTTGTCTTAATCTCCCTACATCCCCAAGTCTGTACTTGCTTGACGGGGGACACGATAGCTAAAGTCTCTCTTGCTGGCAGATGAGCATGCGTCATGCCCACTTCCTCGAGGATGACATTTCGACCTTCGACGCACCCTTCTTTTCAATTACATCAAATGAAGCTGGATACATGGATCCTCAGCAGAGATTACTTCTGGAAACGGTTTATCATGCACTTGAGAATGGTAAGATTTAATTCTTAGTTTTCCTGTGGCCAACTTTGAGAAAATTTGTAGTTTAGACTGATTTTTTTACTTGTTCAGCTGGCATTCCTATGTCTAAAGCCGTAGGCTCCAACACGTCTGTTCACATCGGATGTTTCAACAAAGATTACGAGAAAATCCTCTCCTGGGATCCAGAGGTGGATCTCACTTACATGCCCAGTGGTGTGGGCTCCGCAATGTTGTCCAACCGCCTGAGCTGGTTCTACGACTTTACTGGGCCCAGCATAACGCTCGATACAGCGTGTTCTAGCAGTTTAAATGCGGTTTATCTGGGTTACAATAGTCTGAGATCTGGTGAAGTCGACATGGTAGGTCCCCATGCGTCTGGCCCCTAATATTGGGAAGCCCAGACATCCATCTATACATATACAGTCCGCTGACATGATTATAATGGTTTAGGCAGTCGCGGGCGGTTGCAATCTCTTCTTCATGCCAGACCTGAACATCTTCATGGATGACCAGGGCTACCTGTCCCCTGATGGCATTTGTTATGCCTTTGATCACAGAGCTAATGGCTATGCTCGCGGCGAAGGTCTTGGAATCGTAGTGCTCAAGAGGGTATCTGATGCAATCCGTGATGGAGATACGATACGAGCAGTCATCCGCGGCATGGCATCAAATCAGGACGGCCGGTCTCCCGGACTTACACAACCAACTCGAGCTTCTCAAGCAGCGCTCATCCGCCAAGCATACAAGATTGCCAAAGTCACACCAGAAGAGACTCTGTTTTTCGAGTCTCACGGAACGGGCACCCCGGTTGGAGATCCGATCGAGGCCAGTGCCATTAGCGATGTCTTCACAGAGTGGCGCTCTGCTGACAGCCCCTTATACGTGGGTGCTTTGAAGACAAATATCGGCCATCTGGGGGCCACAGCTGGTGTCGCTGGTCTTATCAAAGCTATCGGTGTTGTCGAGAGTGGCATCATTCCTCCAAATCTTTACATGGAGAGAGTCAACCCTAAGATCCCTGCAGAAGCATGGAATCTCAAATTCCCGACCGAGAACACCCTCTGGCCTGGAGGTGACGGCTTGCGACGCGCATCGGTAAATACTTTCGGTTATGGTGGCAGCAATGTTCATGTCATCATTGACGATGCGTATAATTACCTCACCTCGCGTGGCTTGAAAGGTGTGCACAGGACAGTCGTATCTCCGAAAATTCCTAGATATCTGGCAATCGCCGATAGTCACCACAGCAATGGAGAGGTACCCCAGAGTAGAGACACGAGTAACGGAGCAAACGGTCATACGACGTCAAATGGGGCTAATGACATGAACGGCACTTCGCTCGCAGAAGGGACAAAACGAATCTTTGTCTTCTCCGCTTACGATGAGAGTGGCGTCAAGAGAGTAACTGAGTTGTACCGATCATATCTCGAGAAGCAACTAGAACTGGGCAAGATAGGCACCGATGAGGAGACCTATCTTAACGATTTCAGCTATACGCTTGCTTCGAAGCGCACGTCCTTCCCCTGGCGCTCTTCTATTGTTGCCAATAATCTGACCTCGCTGCTCGAGTCTCTGGCCAATTCCCCGGCCCCCGTCCGCGCTGGTACTGATGGCAAAGTTGGCCTTATATTTACCGGCCAGGGGGCCCAGTGGGCTGCCATGGGCCGTGAGCTTGTAACCTTTGACGCTTTCCGCCAGAGCCTCGACAATGCAAGCGTTTACCTGATAGAGGAGCTTGGATGCTCATGGTCACTGATTGAAGAGCTATTGAAGGAAAAGGATAGTTCCTCGATCGATAATGCAGCATATAGTCAGCCTATCTGCACAGCTCTGCAAGTGGCCCTCGTTGATGTCCTGAGGGATTTCGGCGTCCAGTTTGAGGCTGTTGTTGGCCACTCTTCCGGTGAAATTGCCGCTGCTTACTCTGTTGGAGCCATCTCCAGCAAGACTGCATGGAAGGTTGCATACCACCGTGGTCTACTCTCCGCTAATCTGGCCAAGTCGCTGGGCGATGGTGCCATGATGTCGGTCGGTTCAGATCCAGAGAAGACGCTCGAGCACATCAAGACAGTCACTGCTGCTCATGGTGCTGGTGTACTCACCATTGCTTGCTATAACAGCCCGAGAAATGTGACCGTCAGCGGCAGTAAGAAGCTGATTGATGCATTAAAGGAGGTGCTCGATGAGGCATCTGTTTTTAATCGCAAGCTCAAAGTCGATAATGCGTACCATTCCGCATACATGCAGGAGATCGCTGAGGAGTACCGCCGCGCTATTGGAGACATTGAGTCGGGAACCTTGGCTCACAATGAGGGTGGCGCCGTCCCTGTCTTCTATTCCAGTCTGACTGGAAGTAGCTTGCCTCTCAGTAAGCTACAATCCGCTGACTATTGGGTCGACAACCTGGTATCTCCAGTCAGATTCACCGATGCCGTATCGAGCATGTTAATGGACAGACGTGAAAAGGCAAAGAAACTCGGCGGATCCCAACAGCAGGCACTGAAGCCTATTACCGAACTCGTCGAAATTGGACCTCACTCGGCGCTCCAAGGACCTCTTCGAGAAATTGTGGACAAATTGCCTAATGCAAAGGACGTTGGATACATTTCCTTGTTGAAGCGCAATGTCGAAGCTGCCGATACTTTCCTCTCCGCTCTGGGTTGGCTCAACAATCGAGGCCAGGTTGTCGACATTAACACCATCAATACCCGCAAGGTAGACAACATCTCGCAATCAACCCCCGAAATGCTCGTCACTCTGCCTCAATATCCCTTCAACCATACCAAGTCCTATTGGAGGGAGAGCCGGCTGAGTAAAGGTCATAGATTCCGTCGGAGTCCGCGATTACACCTATTGGGCACACCAGTGCCTGATTGGAATAAGTCGAACGCCGTCTGGCGTAATTGGATTCGTCTGTCCGAAAGCCCCTGGATCGAGCATCACAGCATCACCGGCAGTGTTATTTATCCCGGAGCGGGCATGTTGGTCATGGCCATTGAGGCCAGTTTGCAGCTAGTGAACCCGGATAAGGTGCTTAAGGGAATCCGGCTTAAAGACGTCGTCTTCCAGGTGGCACTTAGAGTTCCCACGACGGCAGAGGGCGTCGAGACGCAGTTCTCCGTACGACCTTATGCTGAAAGTGCGTCCAACACCTCATCCACCTGGAATGAGTTCCAGCTGTCGAGTTTCGATAACGATGAGTGGAGAGTTCATTGTCGAGGTTTGGTTCAATTGGAATATGAGACGCCGGTCAACCCTATAGACGAGGGCCTTGAACAGCTTAGCTTGGCTGAGAGCATCAGGCAAACAGTCGAGGATGCAGAGGTAGCGTGTCAGAACGCGGTATACAGGGCGCAACTCTACGAGTTGCTGGGTACCGTTGGAACCCAGTATGGCGCAACTTTCCAGACTGTTTACGATATTTCCATCGACGAAGAGCTTGGGGTTGTATCCACGATAAAAGCACCAGACAACAAAGCGCCGGTACCATCTGGCCATGTCCAACCGCATCTTATCCATCCCACTACTCTCGACGGTATCTTCCAGCTCTCGACGGTCGCTTACACCAGAGGTGGACGTGAGTCAACTGGGGCTTTCGTTCCCGCTTCCATCGATGAGCTCTGAATAGCTGCAGACACGGAAAGTTCATATGATTCCCTTCGGGTAACCGCCAAATCACAGGCTTATGGTCTACGACAGTTCTCATCCACGATGAGAGGTGTCGACTCCCGCACGAAGAAACCCCTGTTCACTCTGGATGGCTTCTTACTCACGTTGGTCACTAGTCACGCAAAGGATTCTGGAGATGACGCTCACTATCATATCTGCTATAACGTCGACTGGAAACCCGATGCTACCCTCTTGAGCCAGGCATCCCTCGCCAACGAGGCGTTCGCCTTGCCAGAGGCTCTGGCGCGAAAAGACCCAACTGATATTATTGCAAAGTTAGAGACACTATGTTTCATACATCTACGCCGGTACTTTGATCGACGATACATGCCTGGTAAAGTCCCAGAATCGAAGCCATGGCTTCAGAAGTATGTGGACTGGGCCAAGTATCAGCTTGAACGTTACGCCCGGGGCGAACTGCTTCACGCCACGGAGGACTGGGAGATTTTGGCAAAAGATGATGCTGCCTTTGCTGCCCTTGAGGCAGAAGTGGAGAATATGTGCCCTGAGGGACCGTTGACAATGGCTATCGGTCGCAGCCTCGGAGATGTCCTCGAGGGGACTGTCGATGCACTCGAGACGCTTTTCAGGCCTGAGATGACAGAGCCTGTGTATAGGCACGGAACAGGCATTGAGATCGGTAACCAGCACATGTCGAAGTATTTCGATGTCCTGGCCCATAAGAATAGTAATCTTGTCATCCTTGAAATCGGCGGTGGTACGGGCGGTGCGACAATCCCGATCATCGAGACGCTCTGCCGCCATGGAGAGACTGAGCGTGGTGCGCCGCGGTTCGAGCGCTACGACTTCACGGACGTTTCGCCGTCTTTCCTCGAACCCGCGCAGGAGAAACTACAGAAAACAGCTGACCGCATGAGGTTCCAGACGCTAAACATCGAAAACGACCCCTTACAGCAGGGATTTGAGGCAGAGCAGTACGATGTCATCATCGCCGCCAACGTCCTCCATGCGACCAAGAACATCGACAACACCCTCCGTATGGTCCGCAAGCTCCTGAAACCAGGCGGCAAGTTGATCATGTACGAAGTGACCAACATAGTTACTCCGCGGTCGACCTTTTCCTTCGGTCTGCTCCCTGGCTGGTGGCTCTCTGACGAGCCGAACCGCCGCTGGGGCGCACCACTGTCAGTCGCTGACTGGGACGCGCATTTGAAGCGCAATGGCTTCAGTGGCATCGATCTCAACTTCCAAGATGCTTCTGGACCTGCCGCCGAGTACAACTGCCTCCATAGTGTTCTCGTCTCGACGGCTGATGTTCCACAGCAGCCACCTCGCGCGTTGCCATCCACAGTTATCGTCGTCAATGACAAGTCTGAACTGCAGCTATCCGCCGCAGAAGAACTCAAAAAGTCTCTGCTGTCTTCATCTCGTACATCGGGATGTGAGATTGTCTCCCTCGAGAAGCTGCCAGTTGTGGAGTGGAAACAGAAGCTTTGCGTCTTCTTACACGATGTTGAGGGGACAGCTCTTCTTGAAAGTCTGGACGAGCCTACCTTCAAGGCTCTCCAGAAGATGTTGGCAGACTTGGATTCCATAGTGTGGCTCAGTGAAGGCGGCGGCCCTGCTCCTCGGAATCCAAAGAGCGAGATGATCACTGGATTTGCCAGGGTCGCACGACAGGAGAACCCACTGCTCAGATTCGTTACTCTTTCGATCGAGGAGATCAAGGGTGCCCAGGCGGTAGTGAACTCGGCTCTGACCATCATAAGCACTAGTTTGTGCGCGAAACCGGACAATGACGCCGTCATCGACAATAGCTTCTGCGAGTCTACGGACGGCGTCATTCACATAAGTCGACTGGTGGAGGCCACCTACATGAACGACGCACTTGTGCGCAAGACCACGCAGGCACCACCTCAGCCAGGTGCCTTTGGAGGGGACCCTAACCGAGTCCTTAAGCTCGTTATTGGATCACCCGGTCTTCTAGATACCCTCTTCTTCATCGATGATCCCGTTTATGACCGGCCCCTACAAGAAGGTGAGGTGGAGTACAAGGTGATGGCTGCAGGCCTGAACTTCCTCGACATCATGGTCTCGTTGGGGCAGGTCGTTGGAAACGAGCTCGGTATCGAAGCCTCTGGTATCATTACCCGCACAGGGCCGAACTCCAAGTTCAAGCCGGGTGACCGTGTCTGTGGCGACGGCCTTGGCACCATTGCTACCTATGCTCGTACTAAAGAGCAGTGCGTAGCTAAGATACCAGAAAACATGTCTTTTGCCCTTGCTGCTGGGTTTGGTGTCGTTTTCATCACGGCCTATGTGGCCATCTACGAATCTGCCAATCTCCAGCCTGGCGAGACGATCCTCATCCATGCAGGTGCTGGCGGTGTCGGTCAGTCGTGTATCCAATTGGCGAAGATCCGAGGAGCAGAGATATTTGCTACGGTTGGTTCGGTGGCGAAGCGTGATCTCCTCATCAATCACTATGGCATCCCCAAGGACCACATCTTTTCTAGCAGAGACTTGACCTTTGCCCAGGGTATTATGCGTATGACCAAGGGCCGAGGTGTCGATGTGGCCATTAACTGCCTCTCTGGTGATGCTCTGCGTGCCACTTGGGACCTCATGGCGCCCTTCGGTCGCTTTATTGAGATAGGCAAGATGGACATTTATGCGTCGGCCCGACTGAACATGGAGAAGTTTAAGTATTGCGTCCGGTTTGAATGTGTCGACCTCCGCTTCATGGCCAGGTCAGGCTCCGAAAGGTTCTCACGCTGTCTGAACGCGCTCTTGGATCTCGTCCGCCAGGGGAAGATTTCTGACATCGTGCCTTTGAATCAAATACCCTTCTCGCAGGTTCAAGAAGCCTTCCGTTCAATGCAAGCTGGAACCAACGCAGGCAAGATCATATTGGTCCCTGATGAGAAGGATATCGTCCCGGTAAGTTCCATTTTATTGGTCATTTGATATGGCTCATGAACTATTACTAATGATTGGCGTTAGATTGTACCAAGCCGAAAGAGCACCTATACTCTAGACCCTAATGCCTCGTTTGTCGTTTGTGGAGGTTTCGGAGGCATCGGAAAGAGTATTTGTAAATGGATAGCATCACGCGGTGCCAAGTACCTGATTATCTTGTCTCGATCGGGAGCATCGAATGCGGCGTCCAAGGAACTAGTCGAGGAGCTCGAATCGAAAGGTGTAGTCGTCAAGTCGCCAAAGTGTGACGTTTCAGACGCTGAAGCACTCAAGAAGGCTCTCGACTACTGCACCGCGGAGGGCATGCCCCTAGTACGAGGATGTATCCAGGCATCCATGGTATTAAGGGACACAATGTTCTCCAACATGACCATCGAGGAGTACTACACGGCCCTGAGACCAAAGGTGGACGCGTCATGGAACTTGCACGCACTCCTGCCCAAGGACATGGACTTCTTCGTCCTCCTGTCCTCCATCTCTGGTATCGTGGGTAACCCAGGCCAGGCCAATTACTCCGTAGGCAACACCTACCAGGACGCCCTGGCGCGCCACCGCGCCCGTAACGGCCAGAAGGCGACGTCCATCGATGTTGGCTCTGTCCTCTCAGTCGGCTATGTCGCTGAGCGATCCCAGCACGCCGAGGGTGAGGGTGTCGCTGTGACTACACACATGCGGAAGATGGGAGTTCAGGGAATGCGTGAGGATGAGCTCCTCGCCATCATTGAGACAGTGTGTGATCCAGGGCTCCCCACGCCGACATCGTCCAACCTCAAGACGCAAGTTGTACTTGGCCTACAGGTACCAGAGGTGTTCACGACATCTGGGTTTGACGAGCCAGGCTGGTTCCACGATCCCATGTTTACACACCTGCACCGTATCCGCCTGCAGGGTCGTGGCAGCAGCGATGACGCAGGGCAAGGCAGCCGGAGCGTCAATTACGGACTGCTGCTGGCGGCAGCCGATTCTGTCGATGCAGGGGCTGATATCGCCTATGACGCCCTGGCCACGAAGCTCGTGCGGGCGCTCAACATTCCGCCAGACGAGGTCCAGCCGGGCAAGGCCCTGACGGCACTCGGTGTCGATTCGCTGGTGGCTGTCGAAATCCGCACCTTCATCCTCAAGCAGCTGGATGCAGACGTCTCGGTATTTGACCTCATGGATGCGCGCAGTCTAAGAGCACTATCGGAGTTGGTGGTCACGAGGAGTGGGTTTACGAAGTCGGTGGAGGAGCAGGAGGAGCAATGAGCAACGATTTCCTGATACCCCAGGGCGAATTTAGTATATAGCAAGGAGTGATGGACATGGGAGCCTGAAGGGCAACTCAAAGATGAGATATGAATAAAAACAGTTTCCCCAACGTCATGCTTGAAGGAAGGCGTCCCACATTCAGTCATAATATGCCAGAACATCAAAAGATCAAGAAGATTGCTTTGCTGAAAGAAAAAGATCTTACACCAGAAAAGCGTGAATTGCTACGATAATGCCATCGGCATCGGCGCCAAACGAGTCCAAAATAGAGAAAGAAAGTTCCAGCAGCTGAGACAAAGCCGAAGCAGTACCTGTTAATTATCTCGCATCGCACTAGGAAGTATGAAGTAATAGTGGTCCTGCTTATCGGTGGGTCGACTCAATGTGGAAGCATCCGCCCATATTTTCCTCTTTTCCTATGACACGGAGGGCCAGTGGCGTTGTGAAAATCGTCAATTAAGTAAGGGGACACAACTCGAGGGATCATACGCCGCCCATAATGTCTCTTCTAGAGATTTACAGATGTGTCATTTTAGCTAATGTACGATTGCATACACGAGAGATTTTTGCCTTGATAGTTTATATACGAGAACGAAGTACGAAGTGCATACTTCGTAACTCTTCATAGTGGAGAAGCCTATATTTCAATGATGGCGGTCCCATTCTACTCCTTGATCAATGCCGAGATAGTCAACTCAGTGGTTACTGTGAGATTGAGTTGAGCTACGGAGTAGTATTAACTTCTAATAATATCCGGGTATCACGACCAGGGGCCGAGGTGATGCTGTCTCAAGGCGGGCGATCCGCATTACCGAATATTGGAAATAGCCGAGGAAGTTGAACCTAGTTAGTATTACCATATTTATTTCCTGTCATGAAGCTGCCGTCCCCACAATGCCCATGTCGAACTGAAACCTCAAGAATGTGACCAGTGAACAAGGATAGGACCTGGTAATATACCCGCCTCATCTTCGCACAACTACATAGTATATAGTATCGCAAATCTACATACGAAGTAGGTAGTCAGACATCGAGCACAGGAAACGCGAATATCTCACTGTTCTGAACTAATGGCGCCCTCTGCTGAGTACGCGGCACCAGAAGCCAAGCCGAGGTCAACAGCACTGGATAGTGTATTGAAGACATTCCCGAAGGGCTTGCCAACCCTTGACAAGATCAAAGCTCGAAATAAAGGGCAAAACATCCCACCCGAAACAGCATGGATCTGGGGTAAAGACGATGAGGTGAGTCTACTCCGTATTATCATTAGTATTAATTGATCATGGCAACTTTTTTGACATTTTCCAAGCTCGGCCGCATTAATCTTCTCACGCCCACACGCATCCAAAAGGCTAAAGAGAAGGAATTAAAAGACGGCGATGTTGTCTCTTTGAAGTAAGAAAGGTCATGTCCAATTGAGAAGGAGTTTGCACATTGATATTCTGACAAAAGCTGGCCAATAACTCTACCGACAAAGCCATCTTTCGGCCGTCCTCCATGCAAGCACACTATCGTGCAGAGTCCAGATTTTCCTATGGCCTTTGATGACTATCTCGATATGAACACTCAGTCTGGCAGCCAGTGGGATGGCTTCCGTCACTTTGGGCACGTCACCCAAAAGACATTTTACAATGGCGTCACCCCTGAGGAAGTGAAATCCGGTAGGATGCTCGCATGATTAACTTAGGCCTCTATTTCTGACCCAAGAATCTCAGGTACACGTTGTGGTATTCAAGCCCTCTCGGACCATGGAATTGTCGGTCGCGGTGTTCTGCTGGACTACTACAGCTGGAAGATCAAGAAGGGAGAGGCGTACGATCCCTTTTCATCTCACTCCATAAATCTTGAGGAATTGCTTGAAGTTGCCAAGAGCCAAAATTTGACCTTTGAACTTGGCGATATTCTCTTGATCCGCAGTGGATACACAAGTGCGTATTACGAATACCAGAAGACTAACCCCAAGAGACTTGAGGAAGCTGCCGTGCCCCTTCCAAACTTGGTTGGTGTGGCTCAAACGGAGGAGATCAAAAGCTGGCTTCACGATTCATCCGTTTCCACCGTCCATGAACTTTCTACCGGGGGGACTGACGGGCTATCTAGGTATTTCAGCGCTGTAGCTGGTGATGCACCTGCTTGGGAATGCTCACCACCGAAAACTCCTTGGATCCTGGTAAGTAGAGTTGGAACCTGGGCATTTCAAGCTAGTTGAATGGCTTTTAGCACGAATTCCTTCTCAGTTGTTGAGACATGCCAATTAGTGAGATCTTCGACCTAGAGGTGAGTTGCATTTAGGCCGTCACTGAATGTCGACAAGCTCATTTTGACGTAACAAAGGTGTTGGCCAAACAGTGCGAAAAGAAGCAGCGTTGGTCCTTCTTTTTCGTGAGCACGCCGACTAATGTTCCAGGTATGCAACTCCGTGGTTCGATTTATTCACACATCTATAACATGATACAAGTGGTATTGCGAGTCTGGCGAATGCGATAGCGATTCAATGAGAACAACGATGTATCGTGTTACTCTCACCATATAGAGGGAAGAAACGGAGAAATTGGTAGCATAACTTCTCTAAATAATATGAACAACACCGTTCATAACCCTTTCCAAAGCAAAAGCATTACCGTACAAGTTCGAGTCCCAAGCTTCCCTCCTACACCTACAGGTACCCCACCTTTTGGGTGCCTACTCACCAAAAAGTCACAACCTCTTGACTAGCGATTAAGAAAAACAAGCTTAATAACGCTCTCTCGCCCCTCTTAGGCACTTAGAGAAAGATGGCGAACGCTATTAGACTCTAAGCAAACTAGGGATAACTGAACCTCGCTGCCGCTGGGCGGGCAGCAATCCAGCAACTCGAGAAGGAGGGCACTCCTTCGCTCCCGGGATAAAGAGGGACTATAGTCCTCCCGCTTACGCTTAAAAAACGCTGCATCGATGATAAACGCATCGAAACTGATATCCCTAGACTTAATTTCGGTTCTAATATAAGATTTAGCGTCTCTCTCTTTTTAAAAAGGACCTAGGAAGGCCTCTTTTCTTTTCTCTAGAGCGGGCCGATAAAAGTACCTGCCTTTAATAACAGTAAGCAGTCTACTGCAGCTTATAAAATCTTCGCTTAGATCAAAGAAATTAATGCAATTTAAAAAGCTAGATAAAAAGTTTTATTCTCGGTAGCCTGAGCTATTAATGACTGTTTAACTAAATATTAAAGAAAGTATTACCTTTTGGCTGCCCTGTAAGTAAGCAAGGCGCTTATTAACGCTCTTAAAGGCCTCCTTTTTCCGGGGGCCTTTACAGACCTTAAGAAGTTAAGCAGGAATCCCCCTCTAGCCTAACTAACAACTATATAGCCAGTCAGTAAAAAGACCCACTAAAACGATAAGTAATAATAAATCGAACTTTACCCTTTAACTTAGACTGACCCGGATGCTTTGCCAGAGATTAATAGCCTAAAGCAAGTTATATAGGCCATAATTGCAGTTAAGGGCGCGAATAAAAACCCTTTAACGGGAAAAAAAAGTAATTTTACCTCGCAGAATAATAGAGGGCTGGCCCTTATTGCGAAAACTAAAACCTAAAAATAGAATGCAATAAATAAAAAACCTAATAACAGAATTTTCCTTTAAGTCCTACTAGACTACAGTTAAAGGAAGATTACTGCTATTAAGGCTAGACAGGAAGTTATTAAGATTGGAAAGTTTAATAAAAAAGATATTATTTACTTTTAGGAAGTAAAATCCGGCTTTGCGCTGTAAGCTAGGAATAATGAAATTAAAAAGCAATCTTTGCCTTAGGCCTAACTGCAGAGGCTAGCGGCTTAAAAATTAAAGAAATATATATATAGAGGAGTTTTCTTATATAAAGCATTTTTAAATACTATACTAATACCTTAAGCACTTTCTTTACTGACGCGCTAGTCTTAATTAAGGCTTAAGGGAGCGCTAAGTTTAAAAAACCCCTAGTCTTTTACTAAAAGGCCTTTTTTAGCGAGACTATTAATACCTACTACTACTTTATCTCTTTTAAAGAGGAAATTAAAATAGGCTTTAAACTCTTTAACTGCTTAGCTTTAGCAGAGCTTTAGACTTAAAAGGTATAGGTGACTTAATGCAATAAGTGCCTTAGCTTTTATAACCTTTAAAGATATATTAGAACTGCATAATATAAAAAGTATAGTAAGCCTGCCTTTTAATATACTAATAAAAATAAAAACTATAATAACTTTACTTAATATACTAACTGCTATAGACTTTATTAGTCTAATACTTTAAACTGCTATATACACTTAACTATTAAAGATAGTATAAAAGTATATACTATTAAAGAATAACTTAAAAGCATTAAAGAACTCAGGATTTAGGAATTTTAGAAAAGGAACCCTACCCCCTTTACCTTTAAGCCTAAATCTAGCGTATTTAAGGGAAAAGCTTTTTAGGCCGCCCTGGTTAAATCCCTTACTGCTCCCGCTTTTAAGGCCTAGATTTAAAGACCCCTCCCTCTAAGCAGGACAATACCCCCTGCCTCTGCAATAAGGCCCCTTTAAAATAAAATCGACCTAATAAACATCCCTGATAGTTTATTAAAGGAAAGTTTACTAGCCCGCTCTATAGTAAAGGTTACCGATTTTAATAACTCTATAGATAACGCTTTAAGGGAATCCCTTAAAGGAGATAAACTTTATAAGTTTAATTTATAAATAATAGACTTTATTAAAACTGCTAAAAGAAATTTAGCTTAAAAATCTTTTAGGCTAATATAAGAAAATAAAGACAGTATTATAATATAGCCCTTTTACTAGCCTAAAAAGACAGCTTTAATATTATACTTATCTAAAAGCTATAGACTTACTAAAACGCTATATTATCCAGGAGATAAATAAAATCTTACTTTAGCTTTTAAGTATTTGACCTATTTAACAATTAAAGGGAAACTAGACCCTTTATCTTTATTTATATTAAAAAATTACTAAATCTATTATATTAATAACTTTTGCCCCTAGGATTAAAGAGTAACTATATTTACTAGGTAAAGGTCTGCAGCTATATTATTATT
Source organism: Mycogone perniciosa (assembly GCA_025331125.1). NCBI lineage: Eukaryota > Fungi > Ascomycota > Sordariomycetes > Hypocreales > Hypocreaceae > Mycogone > Mycogone perniciosa. The sequence goes on from JAOALB010000137.1 coordinate 102,369, forward strand.
AACGTCTACTGCAAAGCTTCCTTTAATACTATAATAAAAACCTTTAAAAAGTAAGGTTAGCCCCCTTTAAATTTAATTATTACAGGAGACTTTAATGCATTATACTAGACATAGCAGCTAGGCTAAGTCTTAGACGCTGCAGGCAATAGATTAGCTAAGTAGGCGGATGAATATAACCTGATCCCCGCCTTTATAGACGCCCCTATAAAGGATTCCGGAAAGTATATTAACTTTATCTTCTTTAACTGCCCTATATCGACAACCATTGCAAGAAACCTAGATATAGGCTTAAACTACTATATAGTTACTACTATACTTTTAAACCCTGCCAGGCTAACAGCTAGCGCAGGAAAGAAATATATCCCTTTTAAAAGCCTATAGGAGTTTAGCCAGTTAATGTATATATACGCCTGGCTCCTTTTAGAGGTAAATATAGCTAACTTAATTAAAGAAGACCTAGACGCGGCCATATAAGCACTTTAGAGACTTTTCGCGGACTATATGCAGTTAATAGGCAAAAAGAGATATTAAAACGGATATAGCGCCCCTTAATAGGATAAAGACTGCTGGATAGCCTACTCAGCCTTTATCGCGGTGCCCTTTAACATTAATAAATAAATTAAGATAAGGAAAATACTATACAATATAGTTAAATATAAGAAACGTGATTACTGGGATAAAGTTATAGCTAAAGCTAGCCTAGGCAGGGGCATTTAGCAGGTAGCTATCATAACCCGACCCTCTTATAGCCGTATAAAGGGTCTAAGGCGGTATATACCCCGGAAGAATAATAAAATAACTGTCTAATTAGGAAGGATTACTTAGATCACTGTAAACTATAGATTACTAGGATTATAGAATATAAGCCAAGGTAATCTAATATAACCATAATCTATATATAATTTAAGTACATTTACTATATATCTCCTTTATATATAAGACTAGATAAATTACGATTATTTAATATAGTTACTTAGATAGTCGTTAATATAATTGTATTTACTAGAACTGCCTATTCTATAAAATTGTAACTATATTACCCTGCTTAATATTTATCTTTAACCTCTTTGTTAATATAAACCTATAAAGCTCGGTTTGACTGTTGAGAATTAACCCGGATTATTATACGTTAATGACTCTTGTTTAAAAGGCCACTGAAAATCTTAAGCAATATTATAAGTATATCCGCTGCAGTATCCTTTTCTAATAATCTTAATACTCTACCCTCTATTCTACCTCCTCGCTAAAGGCAAGACAATAGTAGAGATAATAATATAAGTGGAAGTAAAGATAAAGATAAAGTCAATAAAATGGAATAACTATATATTCGTATAGAGGAAGCCTTTTAATATATAGAAGCTAACTATACAGAACAGGAATAGCGCTATTAATATTTAGTCGCCGAAAACGCCAGACTTTAATAAATAATTTACCAATAGCGAGCAATTATTATAAACCTGCAGAATCTAGCCCTGCCTACTCTAAACCTTATATCAAACTATAAAGGGAACTAACCTTTAAGGGATTTAAGAGAGTCGCTTAAGATATAACCCTTTAAGCACTTTAATAAAAGTACTATAGCACTTTAACCATTTCTTACTTAACTATACAATTATTTCACCTACTTTTTAACCAGCTTTAGTATAAAGACTAGTAAAGTCCTTTTAGCTGCTAGATAACTTAAAGGAAACGCCTTAAAGTGGTTTAAACCTATTTAAAGGGATTTCTTTAATAATAGAAGCAAAGCCAATAAGTAAATACAGTTTATATTCGCTAGCTATAATCGATTTAAAGAAGAACTAAAAAATGTCTTTAATAATATTAGTAAAGAATATACTATAGAAAATAAATTTATAAATTTAGTCTAGAAAGGAAAATGCTTTAACTATACTGTATACTTTAAGAATTATACTTTTAAAGTTAAATAGGGAAACTCTGCTTTTATTAAATGTTTTTATAATAAACTTAAACTAAAAGTTAAAAGGGAAGCTTATAAGTTCTTTTGCAATAAAGGTATTACTAAGTTTATTAAAAAATATATAAATATAAATAACTTATTTTATAAACTCTATTTAAATATAAAAAAAGGATAATAGCAGTTAAGATAAGTTTATAAGTATTAAAGATATATAAATTAAAGTAAGAAGCGATAAGAATATATTGCTAGCTTTAATAATAAAAGACTTAGTCGAATAGATTTAGACGCTATTTAGAAGGGAAAAGTAAAGGTTATTTGTTATAACTATAATAAACTAGGATATATCTTGAGGGACTGTAAAGCTTTATGAAAATTAAAAACTAATAAACCCTGGAAGCCTGCGCTAGAATTTAAATAAAAGGTTAATATAGTTTTAAAAACTATCGATTATATATTATTTAGCTGGACTGTATATTATAATAATAGCTGCCTCGCTTATAAATCTAGTAAGGATAAAAGCAGATAATACCCGAAACGACCTAGAAAGATATCTATAATAAATTAAAGGGGATACCGGTTAAGACTTAGATCCTCGACTTTTAGAGATATTTTCAGAAAAGATAGAGCGAATAGGTATTTACTATATTTAGATAGTTTAATAAAACAAAACCTAAACTCTAGCTATATAAAGTTAAATAGGGATAATAGTATCCTAGATAAATAAATAGTTGCTGTAATCGATTATTAATATTTTAACTGAATAACTGCAGATAATAAAGGATAGACTAATAGTATTAACTTTAATAATAAGGATAAGAATAACCCTTTATAATATAGACTATTATTATATAGTGCTATACCTTTAAAATTAGAAAATATATTGCCTATAAATAGTAACCTTAAAGGTAAGCTAAACAAATACTACTTAAATTTAATTAAAAGAGTTACTATAAGTATACAGTAAAACAGGATAAACTTATGCCTATATAAACAGCTCTATATATAAAATAGAGTTAATAATAAAATAGCCGTTAAAGCTATCCTAGTTACTTTAACTATACGCAAAGAACCTGTATATTTTTATATATAAAGAGACTATACTGTAAATAACCCTATTTATAAAAAGTATTACGCTATATCCTAGGTTATTTATATTATATATAAGTGTATAGTATACTCGAGAGAGAAAGTAAAGTATAATATATTTTAATTAAAATCCTATTTTACCTTATAGAATAGGTATAGGATTATAATGCCTTTAAAGAATAGATTGTGACTATATAGTACTAAGACTTTAAGATTATTATTATTAAACTAAATACCAAAACTTTAAAGGAATATCGTTAACTATAAAGACTTAGGATATAAGTTTAAAGGATGCTATATTTACCGCTAAGAGAAATTAATAGAATAGCACTTCCGCTATAATGGAAGGTTTAAGTGTAATCGATAATATTACTTAAAATATAATAGCTTAAAGTATATTATATATAAATAAAACAAGTTAAAAGAATAGTATATATAGCGGGCTAACGATACTTTGTACTTATTATTAGACTATATATACTGCTGGAAGGATAAATGCACTATCCACTTACAGGAAAAACTTTAAGAATAGCGAATATGGAAATATATAGGGAATAAACCTACTTTAAAAGACGGAGAGATTAATTAGATTATAAGAGAGCTGCATCGAAACCAGTTTAACTTTATTACCTATAAAGGAACCACCTATAATAGAAAAAGGTAGCATTTACTTTAAGGAACCTTAATTAACTGTAAAATCTGCGTAAAAAGAAAGGAATTAGGAAATAATTAATATTACTTATAAGAGGGCTATAAAGTAATAATCGATAAATTATATTTCTTAAAATATTAAATAATAAAAGTAATAATAAAGATTTACTATATTTTAAATTAGAGATAATAGTTAAGGGATATTGGCTATATATGTTAATAGATAGCGGAGCGATAGGCAATTTTATTGCACTTATAACTGTAAATCGCTTACAGTTACTTTAAAAAGAGAAAACTAAACTATATTAACTTCGTTAAGTAAAAGGAGGAGCCTTTATATATAATAATAGATAGGTTAAGTGAAAGATTAATTATCTTGAGCTTGAAATCGCTGAATGCAAGGGAGTGGTTCCTTGCAATATAGCGAATATCGATAGGTATAATATTATTCTCGGTTATCTTTAGTTGAAACGCAATAACCTTAATATTAACTAGGAGAATAGCTAGCTTTATTAGTGCAATAATGAAGCTTCCCTAGCGATTAAAACTATTAGAAAGGCTTTAGCTGCAGGGCAGAAATCCTATATAAAACCCCTGGGTATACTAATAAAAGGAACTAAAAAAGTTACCTTTAATTTAATTATAGAAATAATCTACCTAAAAGTAAGACTTAAGCAGAGTAAGGGAAAGGATAAACGAATCTAAAGAATAATTGCCTTTTTATAGAAAGCATTTAACGATATTAATAAAATGCTTAAAATAAAAAGCTTTAAAATAGCAGTATTAGTAGAATAACTGCAGAATATCCTTAAAGAATACTAGAAGTATAATAAGTTATTTAAAGAAACACTTAATATAAAGCTACTAGAATACAGTTAATAGGACTATATAATTAAGTTTAAGGATAGTGCTAGCACTACCTTTTACAAGATTTATAATTTAAATGAAAAAGAGCTTAAAAGCCTACGCGACTATTTAGATAATATATTAGCTAAAGGGTATATCTGACCCTTTTTATTGGAAGCAGGCTATCCTGTTATATTTATATTAAAGAAAGGAGGCAAACTATAGTTAGTCGTAGACTATTAATGGCTTAATAAAGCTACTATTAAGGATAGAACTCTACTACTGTTAATTACGGAATTACAGGATAAACTATATAGGAAGAAATAGTTTATAGCGCTAGATCTTAAAGGCGCTTATAACTTTATCTAAATTAAAGAAGGATATAAATAGATAACTGCATTTTAAATTAAATACAGTTTATTTAAATACTTTATTATACTTTTCGGTTTTATTAACGCCCCCGCGATATTTTAAAAGATAATTAATAATGTATTAAAAGAGTACCTTAATATTTTTATAATTGTTTACCTAGATAATATTTTAATCTTCTCAGATACCCTTAAAAAATATAAAGTATACGTCTATAAAGTATTATAGATACTATAAAATACTAAACTATTTATAGAACCTAAGAAATATAAATTCTATATATAGAAAATCACTTTTTTAAAGTATATTATTACCTTTAAAGAAATTCGCATAAATCTATTGAAAGTATAAGCAGTAAAAGACTAGCCTATACCTATAACAGTTAAAGAAGTCTAAAGCTTTTTAAAACTTGCTAACTACTATTAATAATTTATTAAAAACTATAGAAGTATTATATAAACTCTCTATAAACTTATTAAAAAAAATTAAAGTTTCTATAAGCACTAGATATATAGGATGCCTTTAATAAACTTAAATAGTTTATTTTAAAAAAACCTATATTTATTATATTTGATTTATTTAAAGAAATAAAAGTCGAAACGGATACTTCTAACTTCGCTATAGGAGCTTAGCTTAGTTAAAAAGATAAGAACAGCAAGCTACGCCTTATCGCCTTCTATTTTTAAGCACTATATAGCGCGGAACTGAACTATCTAATATATAATAAAGAATTCCTTGCTATTATTCTTACATTTAAGGAATAGCAATACTACCTATTAGGAGGAATATATAAGGTTAAGGTGTATATTGACTATAAGAATATTGTATACTTCGCGATAGTTTAATAACTCTCTGGAAGACAGATCCGCTACGCGGAATACCTTTTAGAATTTAACTATATCCAAATCTATTAGAAAGGATCTAAAAATAGATAAGCAGACGCATTTAGTAAATAAGCTGACTATAACTAGGGAAAGATCGAATATACTAGGCAGATCTTAGAATAGACCCTTAAAGGATATTACTAATAAATAGCACTTCGAGCTATATATAAGGTATCTAGTAATAATACTACGCTGTAATGCATTAAAGAGCATTACGCTACCTAAAATAACGACAGATTCCTAGAAGATATAAAGTTTGATAAAGAAAGAACTTGATAATGAAATGGAAAAATCTAAATCTTAGATAAACTTTAGAAGAATATGGTTATAGAAGTTTATTAATATTTAATATATAGATATAAAGGTATTCGCAAAACCTGCAAATAAGTATAAAGGTACTTTAAGTTTTAAGGGCTTAAGAAAATAGTATAAAATATTATTTCTCGCTATATAACTTATAGAATAGTTAAACTATCGAAACATAAACTATATAGTAAACTCTAACCTTTATTAATACTGGAACGACTATAGGAATTAATTTTATTAGACTTTATTGTTAAACTACTACTATCTATTAAACTAGGATTAAGGATTAAATATAATAGTATTTTAATAATTATAGACTGATTTATTAAATATTCCTATTTCCTTTTATATAAAAAAGTAATAGATATAGAAACACTAGCCTATATATTCTTATAATTTATTATAGCCAACTATATAATTCTAGCTAAGACTATTTCTAACTAAGGATTAACCTTTATATTTAAATTCTGGCAAACACTTATAAACTAATTAAATATAAATTATAAGCTTAATACTGTATACTACCTATAGACAGATAAATAAATAAAATGCATTAACTAGGTTATTAAAGCTTATTTAAAAAATTACATTAACTTTAACTAAAACAATTAGGTAAAGAAGTTACTAATTATATAGATATCCTATAACAGTAATATTTTAAAGTTAACTGGACTTAGCTTTATATATATTAACTACAGCTTTATGCTAGATATATATAAAGCGTTAAAGAAAGGCCTATATATCAATAAAGTATAAATTAAAGCTGAAAATATAAAGCAGTTATATAAAAAAATATAGGTATACCTTTACTTTATATAAAAAAAAATTAAGAAATATACTGACAAATATAAATTAAAGGGACTAATCTTTAAAGAGGGAGATATAGTTTACCTATACTATTATTCACTAAGAAAAAAGACTATAAATATTAAAATAATATAACTAAGCAATAAATTAAATTTTAAGAAACTTAAACCTTACCTAGTTAAAAAGGTTATTTTAGAAGTTATTTATAAATTTATATTACTAGACGGTATTTAAATTTACCTAATATTTTATATTTTACTACTTGAGAAAGTATTATAAGATAAATTAAAGAATAAACTAATTATAGACTTAATTGAGGTCCTAGCAGTTAAAAAAGAATATAAAGTCAAGGAAATAAAAGCTATAAGAATAAAAGATAATAAACGCTAATATTTAGTAAAATAAAAGAACTATAAAGAGGAATATAACTTTTAAGAACTTAGGGAATACTTTAAGTACTCCTAGACGACTCTGCAACAATTCCACCGAAATCTTAGCTTGCTAATAATAGATTAAGCGGCCTGAAAGCGGTCCAGTTAATTATATTAGCAGCCCTGAAAAAATACACGTTAATAGCAGCCTCTACTTTACGACATTCAGCCTTATCCAGCTTATCTATACTTCTTAACCTAAGATTCACTATCTTCGCCCCTTTTATTATTAATGCCTCGCGCTAAGTATAAAGGCGAGTTAGTCGCGCTAAAGCCTTGGAAGATTTGCAATGCAATTCTGCCAACTTAAACTCTGCCTCTTATTCCTGCGCCTTTAGTCGCTTATACTCTAAAATAATCTAAAACACTAAATAAATTAAAAAAAGGAAAAATAATAATAAAAAAGACAAAAACACTTATAGGTATTTACCAGTACCCTAGAACTATTATAAAAGCGCCCCTATCAAATACACTCTTAATATTAAAATACCTTGTCTATTATTTTATAAGTATAACCACAAAAACAATAATATAAATAAAGTATAGTTTCAAAACCTAGTTCTTTAATAAAAGACGCAAAGGCTAAACGCTAAAGGGTCTTTAAAGAATAAGTCTTCTTAATATAACTTATATTATTAATACTATATATATAAAAAGGAAAAAGAAAAAGAATATTACACTTATAAAGGGAGGTATAGTATTTATACAGGATAGGTAAGGTCTTAAAGACAAGACTACTGGGAGGGGGATATTGTATTATAACCCGACCCTTTTATAGCCGTATAAAGGGTTTAAGGCGGTATATACCCTAAAAGAATAATAAAATAACTATCTAATTAGGAAGGATTACTTGGATTACTGTAAACTATAGATTACTAGGATTATGGAATATAAGCTAAAATAATCCAATATAACTATAATCTATATATAATCTAAATATATTTACTATATATCTCTTTTATATATAAAACTGGATAAGTTATAATTATTTAATATAGTTATTTAAATAGTTGTTAATATAATTGTATTTACTGGAACCGCCTGTTCTATAGAATTGTAACTATATTACCCTGCTTAGTATTTATCTTTAACCTCTCTATTAACATAAACCTATAAAGCTCGGTTTAACTGTTGAGAATTAACCCGGATCGTTATAGTAGCTAAGTGGCGCAAGGCTATAGACTAGTTTTAACTCCCCCCTTTAATAGACAGTAATAGGAGTATTTTAAACCTTAAAGAGCAAGTAGCCTTCTTTAAAGAACGCCTACTATAGCGAAAAAAAGCAGAAAAAGATATTAAAAACCTATAAAAACCTTAAGCATTAAAGAACCCTTAAATACTATAAAATAAAATAATTATTAAAGAGGAGGCAAAGAAAGCTATAATTAAAGCAGGGAATATTGCGTTTAGTGCGAATAATATATTGGTTGCCTTTTTGTATTATATATAGCCTACTATTAAAGAGTTTATTATAACCCTTTTCAGGGGCTGCTTTAAGCTAGGATATTACCCCCTCCCTTTTAAAAACGTTAAAGTTACTATTATACTAAAACCTAATAAGCTTAACTATATAACTTATAAAGCCTTTAAGCCTATTTTACTGCTCTCTTATATAAGAAAAAGCTTTAAAAGGCTATTTGCTAAAAGGGTATCCCTTTTAATATTTAAATATAAAATCCTTTTAAAGCAGTACTTTAAAGCCTTCTTTAAAAGAGCAGCTATAAATTTAATTGCCTGCCTAACTTATAATATTAAAGTTACTTTAAGTAAAAGGGAGGTCGCAACTTTATTTACCTTTAATATCTTTAAGGCCTTTAATATTATTATAAAAAATAGACTAGTTTTACAGCTTAAATAATAAAGCTAGCCTATTTAATTTATAAAATAGGCAGAGTCCTTTATAAGTAATAGAACTGCTTTTATTTATAAAAGAGATAGGATTAATTTACTAGACCTTGCCTTTAAGTGTAGTGCTTTATAGGGGTCCTTTATCTCCTTTATTATATTAATACTATACTTTAGCCTAATCCTTTAGCTTAAAGACTAATAGTCTTGCTTTAAATATACTAATAATATTATTATATTTATTATAGGCAGGTTTACTTAAGAGACAGCTACCTTTATATAGTAGGCGCTTAATAAATTATTAAAGTAAAGAGCAGAGAATGCAGTATCCTTTAACTATATTAAAGCTAAATTACTGCACTTTTACTATATAAAAAGCTAAGTATATAAAGAAGGTATTATAATAAAAGGAAAACTAGTTTAGCTTAGAGAGGATATCTGGTAATTAAAGGTTTATTTTAATTTAAGGCTTTCTTTTAAAAAATATATAAAGACGCTTACAGGCAAGGTATATAAAGTCTTTAACTTCTTTAAGTTATTTAATAAGACTTAGAAAGGCTCTCCTTTTAAAGCTATAGTATAAGCTGTAAAGGCCTGCGTTCTCCTTATTGCCTTATATAAAATAAAGGTATAATAGTTAAGGTATAAATAATAGTTATAAATTAACTTTATTAAATAGGTAAATATAAAAGTATTTAGCCTAGTAGATAAAATAAATAAAGCTTTTAAGGCTGCAGTAAAGGCAGTCCTTTTAGTTTAAAAGACTATAAGTGTTCCTGTCCTATATAAAAAGTTAAAGGTCCCTTTAGCTAGCATTACTTTAGCTTAGGCTTAATTTAAATGCGCAGTAAGATTTGCAGGACTAGATTAAGACTACTTAATTAATTAATATATTAATAAAAAACTCCCTCCCCGGCTACTATAAACTAGACTTTAATATACTGCCGCTTTAGTTAATAGGACTATTAAATTTATACTTTTCGCTAAAAAGTCCTTATATATTCTCCTTAATCCCGACTTAAAAGGTATAGGTAAATTAACTGTAGTAAAGAAATACTTAGAGATAGTTAAGTCCCTCCCCCCTTATTTAATTTTAGTTTACTTTAATAGGTTTTAAATTAAAGGGAATATAGGCTAGGGAGCGGTTATTTACTATAAAGTATAAGTAACTATAGATACTGGGCGCTTTAATAATATAGAGGTCTATAATGCAGAGGTATAGGCCGCTTTAAAGGCTATAGAGCTGGTGGCTAGGCATATAGAGGAAGACTATATAATTTAAACCGCCTACCTCTTTCTAAATAATTTATTAGTTGTCGATAGGCTGTTTAGCAAGCCCCCCCTTTTTATATAAAGAGTATATATATACTTTTAGAAATTAATATAAAGTATCTTGCCCTGCAGGACCTTTATTTTATAGGTTTTAGGATATAAGGATATTATAGGCAATAAATAAGCTAACTATTTGGCTAAATAAGGCGCGGCCTTCCCTGCCGCGCTATAAAACTGGGCTATAATTATATATATTAAAAGATAGATTAAGGAAGAAGTTGCGGAGGTTAAGGAATAAGATTGGCTTGGCAAGACTTTAAAGGGCTATAAATAATAAAGACTTAGGGCCTTAGCTTCCCCCCTGGAATTTAAGCTTCCGCGCCCTATCCTTTACAGGCTTTTAGCAGAAAGATCGGGATATAGGGACTTTTAAGAATACTATAAATGCTTTAGGCATAACAGAGAGTCTGTCTATAAGTGCAGCGAACTAAAGAGATAAAGCTATTTCGCAGAATGCAGAATAGTTAAGCCTTTCCTTTTAGATATCCCTTTAAGAGAGACCCCCCTCTTTTACCTACTTAGACCTACAGGAAGTAAAGCCTTCCAGAAACTAGTAAAGGAAGCGGACCTTTATAGCCCTCCCCTAGCAGAAATAGATTAACACTACCCAGATTAACCCTTTTTCCTTTATAAATTGAAACTCAGCGAACAGCGGCGCAAGCCGCCGGCTCTTAACGTCCTATTGCCTATAAGGGATTTGTATAACTAGCTTACTTAATGGACGTAAATAATAAAACAAACAAACAAACAAACAAGTTCGAGTCCTGATCTCGGTATTTTCTCCGTATCACACTAACGGGAATAAAGCATCAAGAGCCGGCGCGGGGCCGTTCGGAAACTGACTAATAGCGTCGAGCGAGATTGCTAGAATCGATACTACTTGTACGAGCGCTGTTAAAGATATGATGGCTGTGACGCCTTGAATGGTGTATTGTCAGAGGGCCAACGCAGTGACTGCAAAAAGCAGTACTATTTATATAACCGAATTTTGGGTTCCAAAGATTTGGGACAGCTAATTGAAAGTATTGTGGTGCTAACAGGTTTAAACGTTCTGAGAGTGAAAGAGATCAGTTTCTAAGTCAATAATAACTCTCTCATCCATGCTCCCGACAGAAAACTTTATACAGGTGCAGGCCAAATTACGGGGGGCCTTCGACGAGAAGCCCGCTATCAATTGAATTGTCTATACGGTTGATCTGAAAGCTGCTGGTGTTTATCTGCTTTCTGGTGCAGATGCATATGTGTTTGGACATGATTATCTAGAGGATTGCAGGTTAACATGGTCCCGTATGAAGATGTGATAGGGTACAGAATTGTGAACGAGGGAAATTCCAGTGTCAATCTTTGGCTGATATGAAACATAATATGTGCTTGTGTTTAGAATTTCGTTTCAATCCCCCATAGAACCATGTGTTGCTCTTTGCGCCACTTCTTCTATGGTGTGAAGTTGATGATATGCCTTTTCCTTTATCCCTCAGCGACAGAGGCAACGCACCAAGTCTAACCAAAAAACAAGCACTCGCGAAGATTAAATAATTGGCTGCATAATACTTGAGTATTTAAATGCATATTGATTTGTTGCGAATATGGAATTTCAGGATTTGGCAGTGTTGCCTTGTAATGGAGAGAGATCCAATGAACATTGAACCTCTAGCATTGCAATGTTTCTCCGCAACCCTTGACAATGCAAAGATTCACTCATCTGAACATGTGAAGCGTAATTGGTTTAGTGGTAAAATTCTCCGTTGCCATCCGAGCAACGTCGGGGAGCCCTGGGTTCGATTCCCAGATTACGCATTCAGTTTGTCTTATTGATAGTCCTTAAGTGTTTTTTTTCACGCTACGCTACCTAGGTATGATTATGGAGCCAGCAGTCGATTTGGTAATATACTTGCATAATACCTCCAGGAGATAACAGATTTTGAACTATCTTTTCCTAATTAAAACTACATGCTGTTGATTACACGGTGGGCTGAGTAGTACGGACAAGGCCTATCGCAAAGCGACTGCTTTGTATCGAGCTTAGTAAGTGTATAGGACAACGGGTGCACAAAAATGGACAACTACAGTTTTACATAATATAGATGTTGTGATAGGCGGTAAGATATAGAGGCCCCAGACAGTTTTCCTGATTTCGAAGGAATGATGAAAACTTACAGCCCGGTCTGGCAGCGAAGAGGGAGTATGTATGGTTGCCGCCATGCCACAATAGTCTTTGTGATCAGCCACGCGCATTAAATCGTTGTAGAAGGATGTGTTGAAGTGCTTTAACGGCTCGAACCTCGATTCTTGAAGCGGGGCGTCCTGGAGAATACTAAAAACGCGGGCATCACCTGGCCATAGTGTCTCAAGAATAGGGCGATATCCTTCTTCAGACCTATGGATCGCCAGCACCAGTCTTTTTACCGCTTTGACACTAACATATCTGAGACTTCTTTGCCGGGGTTGGTGGAACCTGTCGTATCGACCATAAGTGCCAGGAAGACTATACATGATAGGCATGCGATCTATTTCCCGCCGTGGAAGATTGAAGCATATTGCTGCTGATGCCCCAGGGATTATGAATAGCGACGAGTTACTCTCTTGGCATAGCGAGCAACATCGTTCACAAGTCGATAAAAATAGAAAGGGCCCATATTCCCCGCAGGCAACGCATTTCTCTGACCGTAAAGCAGTATAGATAATAGTAGCGGAATGATAGGTGATGAGTCTTGTTCGAGCTAATGCGATTAATATGCGTTGTGCATAGTCCACTAAGTCGCGGTATGCTGGCAATGACTAGATAATAGTGTTGCCCTGGAGACAGGTAAAAGAGAACCTAGCCAGGGACTGGAAATCAAGGAGATTGAAGATAGTATGCACAACCTCAACGGGGAGATAATCCAGGTGGCTAAGGTGGAGTGGTACCAAGGTGGCCACACAAGGAAGAAACGATGGCCCTGCAGGCTCTTTAACATTGATAAATCCTGTAAGGTATAACCCGGGCCTTTCCGAGAGTTCTGTATTGGTGACTATTTTTGCCATTGGGGGACGCTTCGCCGTGTTTTTTGGCTGGGCATAGCGATATTGCAGTTAAGAAAAATATATCCTCTTGCAAAAAAAGGTGTAGTGCCTGCTGGTAGTATAAGGATTTTAGGGATATAACTCATCCAAAAACGAGAGGGGTATAGCATTTTATATAGATGTTGAACAGACTTTTCACCCAAAGGTTTGCTAGCCACGTTTATGATTTAAGGTAAACATAGCGTACTCTGCAATACCTTACTTACGTCTTCACTTATTGCATTCTCCAAAACCAGAAAAGGCAATACTATACAAAAGAAATAGCATACTGTATAGAAACCGTGATAAGGATACAGCCGGACTGTGCTATATGCAACTCCCTAGCTACCACTGCCTGCAGTTGTGAGGTCGGAGTTCTAGAGATGTTTATGCGCCAAGCCGAGGATAAAGTGATGACGCCGAGATGCAACAACACCAGAAAGTGGGTACGAGAGAAGTCACAGTGATTAATACTAAAAGAATTCAATGCATATTGGGAGCAGCCGCTGGGATCTGAAAGTCCACAAAAACAGGGAAAAGACAAAGAAGATACACATAAGGCTTCTAAAGTCGAAGAGCAGGAGCACCAAGATGGATAACAGGACTAAAACGGACAGCCTTTGCAGGACGAGATTAATGAAAGACGGCAGGCTGTTGTCCAACACTATCCTGTAGTGCTGGAGTATTACTATTCTACTGTCGATCTGAAATTCCCTGCTAGTTCTGAACTCTCGGTGAGAGATCCGCCGCTGAGTGAGTTAAAAGGTGGGATAAAGAGGTGAGGCCATTCGCTAGTATCTTGGCATTTCAAATCTAGACACCGTCTGCAATCATTCGACGTACCTTTTAATTAATCCTTTCGATAGAGCCTAGAGGTTGCTTATCCCTGCCAAAAGCCTTCCATTCCCGTGTTCGTATATAGGTACGATGTGGATAGTGGGGCCTCCACATAGAACTGCTGGATACCTTTCTTGTAAGCACAGGAGTCATGCTACCAGAGGTCACTCCAAAGTCTTCAAAGATAACTGAACGCATTCATATTCGTCCAGGACATGGACCATAGAAGTGGCGTTGGTGACTGTACCATCCCAAGTTCAACGATCCAGGCATTAACACGTATTTTCTGTCAGTTTCGATTATTTGGCCAGGAACTGAGTCTTGAAATATGCTTTAATATTTCGAAGTAACCTCAAATTTTGTAAATATGGTAGGAGAATGCCGCTCTCTATTCAGAGCCTTTAGGAAATAACCTATGCATCAGCCAGATGAAGCAACCCTAATCTAGAAGTCGAGCAATGTTGACGCCATCCCACAACGCGCAAAGCCAATTCTCCAGTCGGCCTGACTCATTAATAATCTCATTACACCTCCTCAGAGCCTTGATGTCCTCAGACTTCCAATACTCACGACGTTGAGGTCCGAAATCGAATTGACGCCACGGGTTATTCTCGCTGCCATCCGCCACGAGGCCGCATCTCAAGATGTTGTCAGCGACTATTAGGCCGCCCGGTCGGAGTAGGCGGCTCTGGGATCCGTGTTGGGATGACCTGAGAATTGTGCTGAGATACTCCGGATAGCCAGACTTCTGCGCATCGATGAAGATCATGTCATACGGCTCGGTAGGGCTAAGAGTCGGAAGACTGGCGAAACCATTAGGAAAGAGTCATTTTCGCGAAGGGGATTCAACCACATACATCTCGAGAGCATCGCCGGTCAGTAACTCCACGTTCTTCACGCCATGCTTCTCAAAGGCGTCCTCAGCCAGCTTGGCGAAAGAGGGATTGAACTCCAGGCCAGTGACCTTACCATCAGGTCCAACAGCGTGGCTCCACATCAAGCTTGAGAGACCAACATAGACGCCAACTTCCAAGACTAGATCTATTTGTTAACTCATTCGATCCTTGCATCGATCTCTTCGAAAGGGTACTCACCCCTCTTGACTCCAAGTGTCTTCGCCAGGAACAGCATAGCCTGCGCCTGGGAGATGGAGATCATGTAGTTTGCCGTCTCGGGTATTATCCCACGAACGTATTCATGGTATTCAATGATGTGCGTGGGGACACCAGTGGTGTGTGCTTTCGCGTAGGCACTTATCCGCTCTCCGACGGATTGGTTTGGATACAGAATTGGTGAGTCTTCCTTCATGGTGGTCCGAGTATAGGATTTCTTACGTGGATGTGTATCAATTCTGTGATGGCTTTAGACATATTTTGACAAGATGGGTGTTGAAGTAGTCGGCTTATATAGTAAATGGGTTTTGTAAAACGTCATGACCTGTGGGCCTGCATCTGGGATACCTGTTCTGTATGTACAATATTCGTAGCTGGGAACTTTTTTCCCAGTCGGAGTTGAGTAATCATAAAGTGGCAACTCTTCCAGCATCATGCAGGCGCGTCATAATGAACATGGGACCGCAAAACATACACCTTGCCGACTTGCCGCAACTCACTCACATTCTTATAGCTAGGGACGGCAGATAGGTCTTTTTACAAACTCCAATATAGCCACTTCCATATGCTCCAATCGAAGAAGCGTTAATATTCCACGAGTTACCTTTCGGAGTATCCATGTGCTTTGCGGTTTCACTTTTTCTGTCCCCCGCTCGTCATAATTCATCTCTCGGAGGAGCTGGGTTGAAGTGGGACTGGCTAAGAGGACAAAACGACTGTCCAATCAAGCATTAGCGCTATATCCAGGGCCAGGGGTAAACATGAAACTGAGCCCATAATGAGGAGTCCTTTGAAATGGCTCCTACATGATGTGGCTCAAGTTGTCACAAGATCAACAAATAGCGGCTGTTGGTGCGGGATGTTTGGTATGTTCTCAAAGAATCTACAGGCGTTGGGTCGCAGATAATGTGATGTAAGCAGAATGTCAGACCAAAATCCAGCAAAATGTGAGCCCACATTGTGCGTGTGGACAAGTAACCTTATATGTTATGCGACACAGAATTTACGCGGATATTTACGCAGATATTACTCTATCTAATTTGGGGGAAGATCTGTGGGACTAACACAGGCGCAGTGGTATTTTGAATGTAAAATGGGGCTTATGACAAGAGCGTATTCGTGACTTGACAATCTGTACTTCGTACTCCGTACTTCTATCTATACATATTGACAGGGATCTGAGGGGTTATTTATTATCCTGGTCTCGTCTCGTACAGCTACACCCTCATAACCGACATGTGATTGCTCTGACAGGATATCTTCACATCTGGTCATCAAGCTGCTTATCAAGAGACAAGACTTCCAGTATTACTTACTACCCTGCAGTCCAACAGATCAAACAAGGCCCCAATAAGATAGGGCCGATGCTTGGCGGCTCGCACATGGGTCCAGATCAAACATCACGACCCGCCTGGCAGTACTGAGCTGGTGAGTGGAACTATACACCATAAAAAATGTGACAGTACGGAGTAGTAGTAGTATCTACGCTGGCAAGGGGCGGCAAGCGGGTCTTCAACTTCCCAGCTGGTTCAAAGGCATGTTTTGTTAGCACTGGCAGTCGGGCTAGTGGAACGGGTGGCTTAACTACTCGTACTCGTAGTTGAGTTGGCGGTTAGGTACGGAGTATGCTTAGCTTAGTGTGCAGACATGGTATGTTAGCTTGAAGCAAGTCCCTGACCAGGTCTTCAACCGAGACATCCGCGACAATCTGGCTACAGCACTCGTGAAATATAACTGTGTATCTTGCATGAAGGCTTATTAAGGGAATAGATCACTATGGAGTACTACAAAGCTTGGCTTAATAAAAATACAAGTGATTGAAGCAAACCCGGGTTTCGAGATTGGACCTAGAAAGATTGTGTTTTTTAAACCAGCTGCCCCCATTAAACTAATAGGAGTTCACCAATGGGTCTTTTTTTCACGAACCTAACAGCTCATAACAAGGCCATATAAATGACCCTATGCCCAAGACTCCTTTCTACATCCTCTTCGGATTGATCCAAACCAAAACTTCATCCGCGCCTTTGACAGTTGACCTTCCACACACTGCCAGAATCTCCCAAAATTTAACAGGGAGGAACAGAACCAGCTTAAACAGAAAATCGCCAAGCCACCAGAGAATCTGTCCAAACATACCAAACGCTGCTTTCATCGCTTCGAAGGTGCTGTTGCTGAAGTTTGCAATGAACCACCAAATCGCCTTTGGAAACGCAATAAATACCGCCCGAAGGACATCATGGAACGCATTGACGATATCTTGCAAGGTGATAGCTTGGAAGACATTCACAATGGCTGTGAAGGCCGTATGTAGGAATGATAAGATCCGCTTTACGGCTTCCGCAACCGCGCCGCCGATTCTCGTCGCCCCGTTGCCGATCCACCGTAAGATAATCCATACAGCGCGCGGCAAACGGTTGATGGCTTCCCATACTTTCCTTGGTGTCTTCTTGATGATTTTGGGCACTTTTTTGATGCCTCGAAGTGTAAGATTCGCTACCTCCTTCGTGCGTCTAGGAAACTCCTTGATTTGTCGTCGACACCAACCGCCAACACGATGGCGACGTTCCCACGCCTCCTTAGGCAGAGTCCAGAAGAAGAACCTTGGAATACGCCAGGCGAGCAATTTAATAATTGAGCCAAACGTCGCCAAGATGCGGCGAATGCGGCGCATCTCCTTCGCATGTGTCGCCTTCCATCTCTTCCAAGCCCCAGCGCGACGAGCCGGAAGGCACTCAACGATCTCCCGATGGCCGTTCTCAGCAGCTAGACGGAGAGCGATGGCCCCGTCAGGGGCAACGAGGGAATCGTCTGCGCCTAGCTCGCGGAGGATCTTGACGAGACCGAGTTTGCCCTCTGCAGCGGCAAATTGCAGCGGCGTGCGCTGTATAGTTGGTAGCTGGCCAAGGGGATGTACTTGTCCGTAGCCGTCAACATTTGCGCCGAGAGAGATAAGGGCGCGTATGATGTTTGGATCGTTGGCGCGCACGGCTGCTAAGAGAGGAGTTTCGCCTCGAAGATTTGGTGTGTCGGGGGATATGAGCTCACGCGTGATGAGATCAGAGACGATATCGGGGCGTCTGTTGGCGATGGAGTCATAAAAAGACGTGACGATATCATGTTCATTTTCGGATGTTCCCTGAAGCTGCTTGTCGTCGTCTTTAGTCAGGTTCATCTTCTCCATGCTGTCTCTCTTTGGTCGATAGGATCAACGAATATGCCTTCTGCGGCGCCATGGTGTCGAGAAGAGGAATGGCTTCAGGTATTTATTTCACTTCATCTTTGTGAGGCACACAATGAGACTGCCTCGTCATTTCACTAAGACTGGCTCTAAGTGCGCCTCACCAACGAGCAAAGAGGCAGCCTACGGCTAGATGCACAAGGGGCTGTCAACCAACAAATCAGAGTCAACCGAGGCAAAGCCAGTGGCGCAGCCATCGCAGCTTAATTACACGTGTTTTCTTGTGCTCACTTAAAATGACTAGGATATAGATACGAAGTACTCCGTATAGAATGAAGACTCAGAGCACGAAGTACTGAATAGGGATTGTTTACTTATTTATTTATAATTGGGTCAACCTTTTTAACCTAGGCTGACCGCCACGAGTAAGAAGAGGAGGGAATCATCAGGTAAACGTCTGTGAGAATTGTAGGCATATAGTGGGTTTATTTCGGTTGCAGGCTCTATCATGGCATGACTCAGGTAGGCGCCTGCAGCTCCCCTCTTCACTATTTCAGCATTACATTGTACCTTACTACAGCTAGGGGCTGCTTCAATCTGAGCCTCAATCACGACCAAATGGAGTCCGAGGAGTACTCTTGGCTGCCCTAAGCTGCGCAAATTTCTCCAACCAACCGGAGATGTCCTGTGCAAAGATTGCCAAGAAAAGGCGCCAGTATTATCCGTGACTGTTGTTGGCGGAACTCCACTGTTAGGGAATCTGTTCAACCTGTTGGCTTGGCACGTTTATCACCTTGGATTCCCCTCTCGACAACGCAAGCATTCATCTTCTTCCGGTTGTCCTCAAGTCGATTGAGGCTACATATATGTAGCAGAAGGAGACAGCGCACCTATCAGCACCCATATCAGCTCGAAGAACAGTGCGAAGAAGAGTGCGAAGAACCGCGCCCAGAATAGCAACTAGTAGCCAGCCATGAATGAGACCAATGACAACTCGCTAGGCCCTCAGCTGAGGGATGAATTCGACTTTACCCTCCTCTTCGAAGAGGCTATCCTGACCATACTGCCTTCTGCTTTATTGCTTTCCATCTCGCCTTTATACATCTATCGCCTCTTGCGTAAACCACTTTATGCGAAGCCAGGTATTCTTCTATGGATAAAGCTTGTTCGTCATAACACTGAAGACCCCATCAAAGTCCAAGTAGCAGCTGTCTCTAACACAAGGCTAAATTGGATAGGCCGTGGCCACGGTTCTCCTAGCGTTTCAGATCGCAAACCTAGTCTTCTGGAGCCAGCTGATGGTCGCTCGAACTAAGACCTCCATTGCCGCCGCCGTATTCTCCTGCATTAGCTCGCTCTGCATCGGTGTTCTGCTCCTCGCTAAACACCGCTATTCTCTCCGACCCTCGACCCTTCTTAGCGTCTACCTATCCTCTACCCTCCTATTCGATATCGCGAAGGCCCGCTCCCTATTTATCAGACCTGGATTGCATATCAATGGGTCATTCACGGTAGTAATTCTGGCCCTGAAGCTTGCTATCCTGTTCCTAGAGGAAGTACCTAAGCGTTCCTTATTCTATGGAAACAACATAACGTCCGCTATCAGTCAGGAAGAAATAAGTGGATTCTGGAACCGCTCCGTCTTTGGTGGTTGAATTCGACTCTTATGGCAGGATACCGTTCTCTTCTGACGGTGGGCAACCTTGAAGATATTGGCTCGAAGTTCGATTCCGAAAACCTGCTCTCCATCCTGGAGGATACTTGGGTACCCAGTAAGTCCTCTATCAACTGTGTGGTATTGAATACTGACATTGCTAAAAGTTGATACAACTTCAACCTATTGCCTCCTGAAGGCGATATTTATTGCCTTCGCTCGCCCGATACTAGCGGTGGTTCTCCCTAGGCTATGCTTTACTGGATTTTCATTTGCCCAGCCGTTCCTATTCCCTAGGATCGTTGATGCTGTTGGCGATACGAGTCTATCCGGAAATGTTATAGGAGGTCTCATTGGGGCTACGGCCCTTGTCTACTTAGGCATAGCGGTAAGTGGCAACGGATGTCTATGTACGATTTCAAGGGGAGTTCTAATACCTCTCTAGCTTTCCAAGGCATACTACACACACCTGGTATTCCAGTTCATAACGATGCTACGAGGAGCTCTTGTTGCTATCATATTTAAGAAGGCTCTAAGCCTGGAGGGCGGCGCAGCTGCAGCCTCTGCTGCCGTTACTCTTATGAGTACCGATATCGACGGCATAGCGATGGGAATTGAGCACTTCCACGATGTCTGGGCGAATATAATCGAGCTCGGGGTCGGCATCTACCTACTGGCGAGAATCGTTAGCGGCGCATCGTTTTTAGTTGTTATACCCGGTTTAGGTGAGTTTCGATCTCTGCCAGCAATGCTTCGTACACTCTATTAACAGCTATTTTGATAGTAACTTCCGTTGCTTCATTTTACATCGCGCAGAAGATGGGACCGGCTCGGATGGCTTGGAACGAGAAAACCCAGAAACGGGTATCTACAACCTCTCAGGTGCTTGCCCAACTCAAGGGCATCAAAATGATGGGACTAGGTCTGTCAGTGTTTGAACACATTCAAGGCCTCCGTGTTGTTGAAATGGAATTCCACAAGAAGTTTAGGACGTTAAATGTCACAACGCACACGATAGGTAAGACTGGTATTTAGCATCCCATGAATGGTTATACTTCTGACACGCCCACAGCAACATTCTCCAACGCGATAACGCCTGTTCTCATCATTGCGGGAGGTCTATTTTGGACCCAAGTTGGAGGAAGTATAACCGCTATGCAGGCATTTACAACCTTATCGATTATCGCCCTTGTCTCCCACCCCTTGGCTGCTTTGCTGCTGGCATACCCAATGTTTACGAGCATATTGGGCTGCGTCAGTCGGATACAAAACTTTCTTCTCTTGGCTGAACGAGCTGAGCAACGTTTAGTTATGGATGAACACAGCGCTGAAAGGTCATCATCGCAAGGTTCCGGACGCGGCCATGACGGCTACGAACTTCAAAGAATCAAAACAAAGCAGAATTTTTCGGAGCTGTCACCTGACGATTGCATGATTCGGATTCAGGGGGCATCATTTGCGGTGAGAAAGGAGAATGAACCCATCCTCCACGACATCAACCTCAATTTAACACATTCAAGTTTAACTATGGTGGTTGGACCTGTTGGCTCGGGGAAATCAACGCTCTTAAGGGCAATTCTCGGCGAGGCCTATCTGTGCCAAGGCTCTGTACATGTCAAGCATGCAGATGTTGCGTATTGTGGCCAGACGTCTTGGTTACAGAATACCTCTATCCGTGACAACGTCCTGGGTCAAGAGCAGCTCGATTTGGCCTGGTACGAAACCATAATGCATGCATGCTTATTAGATGAAGATATGAGACAGCTACCTGAAGGTGACCAATCTCTAGCTGGCAATGGCGGATCTAACTTGAGTGGTGGCCAACGGCAACGTGTTGTATGTGGCTTAGAATTGGTCTTTTTGGATTCACATTTACAAGCTGACAATTTCTAGGCACTTGCAAGAGCCGTCTACTCTGGAAAATACATAGTATTGCTGGACGATGTTTTCAGTGCTTTAGATCGTAAGACGGCAAACGCGTCATTCAGTCGGCTGCTCGGGGAGGAAGGAATTCTGCGAAAATGCCCATCTACTGTCATTTTGACTACTCACATTGGTAGGCAATACTTCCTACCTAGTATTTAACCTTATTTACAGTGCTTGGTGTCTAGTTGAGCAACTTGCCTGGGCTGATACAGTCGTTACGCTCGACACTCAAGGCAGAATTTCTACAAGGAAAAACATCGACAGGCTTCAACAGACCGAAAACGTCACCGAGACAATCAAACCAACGGAAAGAGTTCAGGGGTCCGAGCGTCAAGTCCAAGTAGGCAAGACTCCTACTGGTATGGACAACAACAACAACAACAGAGCTTTAGAGCACCAGGTTGGCGATCTGTCCTTGTATGGTTTCTACCTTCAATCTATTGGAAAATTGCCGTTTGCAATATTTCTGCTGTTAGCAGCTGCGTTCATTATTACGACTAAAATGCCAGGTCAGCATCTCCATCAGATTTGTCTGCGTAACTCCAACCTGCATTCCGCCGCTGACTTGATAACAGAGATCTGGATTCGCATATGGCTTGAGACTGATCCAGAAAGTAATTGGTATTTTGCTGGGTATGCTGTCTGGGCAGTATTGTCATCTCTGACGGCATTCTCCGCAGTCGGGTAAGACCTCCCCGGTTAGGTCATAATAATTGGCTCATGGTCTTGTAGATTTTTTTTGCTAAAGCTGGTGCCCAAATCCGCTGAGAATCTCCACCGACTGTTGCTAGACACTGTGGTGAGGTTTGCTTCCCCTATATATCAAGCATAGTGG
The DNA here is from genome assembly GCA_025331125.1 of Mycogone perniciosa. Taxonomy (NCBI): domain Eukaryota; kingdom Fungi; phylum Ascomycota; class Sordariomycetes; order Hypocreales; family Hypocreaceae; genus Mycogone; species Mycogone perniciosa. The sequence continues at coordinate 125,428 of JAOALB010000137.1, forward strand.
AGGTATTGATGGTTGTTCAGGGCGTCATTGTGGTATTTTTCCATGACAGATACTGGAACAATACTCCATAGGTAAGCGCTACTATTGATAGCTTCCTGTGCTCTTGCTAAAAGAAAGTATTACAGATTCAGTCAAGACATGACTCTAGTTAACCAGGTTCTCCCAATGTCTGTTTTCGAATTGACGTGTTGTATGATAACTCTTCTCAGAAGTCACATTTAAACAGGACCACTGACTGCTCTAGATACATTCGTCATCTTATGCGACGTCGCTATTATTGCCTCTGGAGCTCAGTATACGGCAGCTACTATCCCGTTGTTTCTAGTAGCCCTATACTTTCTGCAGAGATACTACCTACGAACGTCCCGCCAAATGCGGCATCTCGACCTTGAAGCCAAGTCACCAATCTATACACAGTTCACAGAGATAGCCACAGGCGTGCAGCATATACGTGCCTTTCACTGGCAATCGAAGTTCCTTGCTCATAGTTTGCGGCTCCTCGACTATTAGCAGAAACCATACTACTTGATGTTTTGTATCCAACGCTGGCTAACGCTGGCTAACGCTGGTTTTAGACATATCTGTGCTATGTATTGCTACACATACAACGACCCAGGGCGCTATTGGTTTGGCCTTGATTAATATTATTGGGTTCAGCCAAAGTCTATCCGAATTGATCAACTCCTGGACTAAGCTGGAGACATCGCTGGGTGCCATCACCCGCCTGAAGAAACACGTCGCTGACACTCCAGTAGAGGACGAGCCATATGAGCCCGCTCAACCTCCTGAAGATTGGCCAACACTTGGCAAGATTGAGCTTAGTCATGTCAGTGCCAAATACAAGTAAGTTTGAAGAAAAACGGTATTTTAGAGTCAATTGTTAATATATGTACAGTATTGAAGATGCTGCCGAAAAATTTGTACTTGATGATGTTTCTCTTGTCATTCAGCCAGGCCAAAAGATCGGTATTGTGGGTCGAACTGGGAGGTATGTGTATTTCTAATTCACCCACAAAGGCTTTGAGATTACTGATAACATCATTCTAAAAGTGGGAAGAGTTCAATTATCCTGACTCTTCTTCACCTGATCGAGTTTTCTGGCTCTATCTTGATAGACGACGTCGAGATCACTGCCATTACCCGCCAGCACCTCCGCTCCCGCATTACCACCATTACCCAGGACGCTATCTTCCTCCCCGGATCATTTCGTGCCAATCTGTATCCGTTCTCTCCAGAAGATTCATGTTTGGTCTCAGACGGGGACATGATAGCTGCGTTGTCCCAGGTCGGTCTTTGGGAAGTAATCAGGGCCAGAGGTGGCCTTGATGCCGACTTGGCGACCGTCGGGCTTTCACATGGTCAAAAACAACTTCTTTGCCTTGCTCGTGCACTTTTGTATCACAACAGCACTGGGAGCCGGATTGTTTTCATGGACGAGGCGACTAACAGCGTGGACCGCGATACGGAGGAGTGCATGCAAACCGTCATGGCGGAAGCGTTTTCTGGCTGCACTACTATTGTGATAGCCCACCGAGTCGATACGATTCGAGATGTCGATATCATTGTGGAGTTGGGTGCTGGGAAGATCCTCAGCGTGACAGGGAATGCAGCAATGAGAAACAGTGCGGTGTGAGAGGATGAGCGACTAACTTTTCAACGCTTGTTGGGATTGTACTGTCATTACTCTCCGATTTCTTTTTAGGTCTTTAAGGTATCCCATCATCTGCTATTCCAATATTGTTTCAATTCTGTAAATGATGGTGCTTCTCTCATTTAATGCGGTCCTCTCATCTTCTCCCCACTCGATGTACTAGCCAACCTGATAGCCTTAAAGATTTGAGGAGCCTGGCTTATGACATGAACGTGAGCTGCCTGAGGCTTTTGCCTATCCAAACAAACTTATCTGTCTAATCCTTTGCATTGCCACTATGAGGAATTACGATCAAAACTCAAGAGCGCTCATCTATCCCCCACTAGGAGCTGTCGTCCTGATTCTGACTCTCTTCCGAAGCATTATCATCGGCCTCAAATCGGATACCTCCAAGGATCATCGCAGCGCACACGAACATTAGTCCAGCAGCGATGAACGGTAGACCGATCCAAGAACCTCCCAAGTCCAGTCCAACGCGGAAGGTAATTGCAAGCAATGGCCCCGCCACCAGAGAGCCGGCTGTTTCGAGAGCACTTATAGTAGTGTAGAGCACACTAATATGTTTCCCTTTTGCAGCCAAGGCAAGCAAGCCACGGGCAATGAAATTATAACCCGAACCAAGAGCAAGGAGTCCCATGCCAACTACCAGAAGGGTTGATACACTGGCAAGTCCTATCACAAATGCTCCCGCTGCTAGGAGAGAAATGCTTATACGTGCGAGCCATAGATCTCTGGTAAGGGGCGAGAGTCCAAACTTCGCAACAAGTAGCTGGCTCATCGCGGGAAGCAATACGAGGAAGAGAAGAAGGGTCGTGAACGAGCGGACGGACTGTAGGAGACCAGCCTGAAGGAAGATAATTAGCTTTAGTGGGTAGACTGAGGAGAGGCGAATATCCTACCTGTGACCAAGACCATCCGTACCGCTTGGTGATGTATTGTAACAGAACAACCTGGGCGTTTCTGCCTAGAGTTGTGAATAAGATGCTAAGAAGGAGAAAGCCTAGTTGTCTGTTCTCCCAGAATAAGTATCGTGCTGATGCAATGAATTGCTTCAGTCCAGACGAAGCCGGCCCGGTTGCAGTAGATGGCGCGTTGCTGTCAGATGACGGGATGTTTGTGCTGAGATTGCTAGGATTCTCTGTATCTTCAATTGTTCTCTTTCTGTCACCGGTCTCAGGCAAAGAGAGTGCAATTAGTACTGAAAGTGCAAGGCACCCGAGGCCAGCGAAAACCGAGAACCAAGCACCAATCTCCATGGCAAAATACGCCAAGGGACTAAAAATAAGATCGCCTACCAGCATTGCCGCGCCAATATAGGAAAATGCCGTAGATCTGGAACACATGTTAACTTTTGGTGCCCTTTTCTTCATGGGAATGGCTGGCCTTTACCTCTGTTCTTTGGGTGATACATCGGCGGTGATTGAAAAATCATGGCGCTATATACTGCGGGCCCGCCTCCAATGAAGGAGCACACCGAAGAAAGCCATATCATACGGATGGGAAAGACAGAGGGGAACAAGCCTATAGATAGTCAACTTAGCTTGATGATGCGCCACTCGAGCTGTTTGGACGCGACGCAGCTTACAAATGACAGCAGTAAACCCTTGCAAGGCGACAATCCCTAGGATTGATAAAGCAAGAATTATCCGCCGACCGTACTTCTCAGCGGCCACGCCATATGGAACCGCTGTCAGTAGGCCTGGGATAAGTTCGAGCGTGCCCTGCCACCCAAGTAGGAAAGAGAGCTCAGCCTGAACGTCGCGATCCTTGCACCGTGGGTCTTGTGCTCCACCATCGAGATCTTGCTGGTAGTTTTGGCAGATAATCGACTCTATTATCTCATTGAGGGGGATGGAGTTGAGAGAGCCTCCAATCTCAATGACTATGAGCAATATTAGGCAGGGAATAAGGATAGTTAAATGGCTGGAAGTGGCCTGCTTCCCCGTTCCCCTTTCAGTGTGGGCCTCACTTCCCCGGCGAGAGACCAGGAGGGTAGTCTGTTCAGTCTCATGCTCTGTGGTCATGGTGGATAGCTGATGGAGTTTTGCGGGGTGAATGGAGAGTGGAGGAGGAGGAGAAGAGCGCAGGACATATTAATATGAATTTGAGATCTGTTGCGACCAACAGCCAAGACGATACAGTGTGTGAGACAGTGCGCGATGCTACGGGCTCTTCCTACTGCTAGTATGGTGCTAGTCGGGTCGGGCCGTCAGAGTATTAGTGAGAACCCTATTTCTTACGTTGAACTACCAGTTAAGTATGAATAACCTTATGGTCAGTCCTATTACAATTGTTATCGACGTTTTAAATGTGCACTATTTTTTGTCCCGATTTATGCGTAATGCCCAGGAAGCTGTGTCTGTGTCTTCCTAACCAGACAACCAATAAAAATGGTACCTGTAATACAGCCTTACTGGTCGACTCTCGGGCATCAAAAGCTGTTTAGGTACTTCGTACTTCGTACACGATCAGGTATTATCACAAAAGTTACAATCTTTGGCATCCCATACTCGCTACTGCTAAATCGCTATTGACATCCCTCTTGTCGGCCAACCTTCAAAACAAGATGAGTTCCTTTTCCAAGATGAAGGAACGGATGAAGGAACGAATGAAGAAGCTCCTTGGGAGAGCAGAGCGAGGCGGTGGGGCTTCTTCATCGTCTGCATCCACGTCTACTGATCTCATCTCTCCCCCGACGGCAGCCCAGCCGGCCTCAGGATCTGCTATGACCTCATCCATCACGATGTCCACTGCTCAACCGCCTGTTCAGGCCGTGCCGTCTATTCCACAGCCTCTCGACACCGCTGCCGATCCGCCAACCGTGTCCGACACAGTCGCGCCCCCGACGCGTACCGACATCGACCCATGGGCTCGCGCTTATGAGTTAGTCCAGGAGAGAGAAAGCGAACTGATGGCCGACTATGAAAAGCACCTTGCTTCTCTACAACCTGAGACGAGTGGAGACCTCTCAACCCCACAGTCCGTCGAATCCATCGTGAAAGGGCTGCTGGAAGATAGAGAGAAGAAGCAGTGGAAGGTCTCGCTTCTGGGTACAGATATCAAAGTTAGGAAACAAGCCGAAAGGCTGACAAAGTTCCTCCTCTGGTCTGATCCCATTGTCAAGGCTGCTGTGAGCGCCCAGCCACATGCGGCTCTGGCATGGACCGGTGTTTCGTTGCTTCTTCCGGTAGGCAAATGATCTTACTAGCTGTTAAGTTCGTGCTCACTAACGTACCAGAACAGCTCATCACAAGCGGCACGACGCAGAACGAGGCTATGCTGAAAGGCTTCAATACGATTGGGGATCTCCAAATGTATTGGCACATCTACGAAACGACCAATCTCGATCCTATACATCAACAACAATACAAACCCCTCAAACCCTTAGCCGAGCTATATTCCTACGTCATTGCATATCAGGCCCGGGTTATATGCCACCTCACTAAAGCTCAAGTCTCCCGCGCACGCTCCGACGTGGCCGGTTCCAACGATTGGGACGGTAAGATACGGGAGATTAATCGTCTGGACAAATTGTGCCGCAAGATCATCGGTGCTCTCGATACAGAGAAGATTCAGAAAAAAACGGATCATCAACTGCAAGAGATGGAGAAGTCACGGACCATCCTGAATGAGATTCGCAGCATCATGCAGGAGAGTTGGAGAGAGACTCGGAGGAACTATGAGGACCAGCAGGAGAAGGACGTTCTTCAAGCCCTCGCGTCCGACTACGAAGGCCACAAAGACTTCAATCCAGAGAGGGTTCCAGGCACCTGCGAATGGTTCCTAAAGGATGACCGATTTCTCAATTGGCAGCACAGCAGTGCTTCCCGTCTTTTCTGGGTCTCTGCCGACCCTGGCTGCGGAAAGTCGGTCTTGTCACGAGCTCTAATCGATGAGCGACTACTATCAACAAACATTACCACCTCTACTGTCTGTTATTTCTTTTTCAAGGACGGAGACAAAAACCGCATGTATGCTCACAATGCCTTGTGTGCAATACTCCACCAGCTTTTCACGCATGATCCTACTAGCAGTCTGATCGCCCAAGCGCTCCCTAGTCATAAATGTTTCGGCAAAAGTCTAACCGAGAATTTTTCAGAGCTATGGCGAATCATAGAACAGTGCGCTGATGAATTAGATGATGAAGTCATTTGCGTCATTGATGCCCTGGATGAATGCCATGCGGATAGCAGAAAGCGACTGATCGAAAAGCTCAAAGAGGTTTATTGCCAGACCGGACAGCCCTCCAAGTTGTGCTCGAAGCTGAAGTTTGTCATCACCAGTCGCCCATACGATGAGATAGAGGCATCTTTCAAGACGTTCTCTGATACCACCGCGTATGTACGCTTTGACGGTGATGATAACTCTGCCCAGATCAGCGAAGAGATCAATTTGGTCATTGATGCGAAAGTGGACGAAATTGCGGGCGATTTTGAGGAGAAAGACCGCCGCAAAATTGCCGAGCGACTAAGGAGCATGGAGCACCGCACATACCTCTGGCTGTACCTCACACTCAAAATCATTAAAACGAGTCCAAGTGAATATAAGAGGGTGTGCGATATGGAAACACTTCTATCTAATCTACCCTCCAAGGTATCTGAAGCTTACGAAAGGATCCTGGACCGAAGCAAAAATTCAGTTCAGACAGAGACTCTTATTCGGATCCTTCTGGCAGTGGCACGGCCTCTGACTCTTGATGAAGTTAACACGGCCTTGACACTTGCTTTGGAGACGCCAAGATTTAATTCTCATGAAGCTCTGAAGTTAAAGATGTGGCCTACAAAGAACTTTAAAGGCGTGGTGAAAAACCTATGCGGCCTCTTGGTTAGCGTTTATGATTCGAAAGTGTCGTTTATCCACCAAACAGCCAGAGAGTTTCTCCTTGATGCTAAGCAAGAAGGGAAGTGGAAAGGGCGGTTCAATGATATATCGAAATCGCATAGCATCTTGTCACCAGCCTGCCTCCACTATTTGCTGCTGCCAGATCTCGCACCGCCAGCCGATGACGAGTTTGAAGGTCAACAATACCCATTCCTCGAATACGCCGCTACCTACTGGCCTTCACACTACATCTCGCAGGAAGCTGCTGCCGCTGAAGAATTCCGTAAGGATGTGCGTATGCTCTGTAGTACAGATGGGCATCAAGGAAACATTTGGATGCCTTTCTATTTTAAGCCGAGGTATACAAGTTCGAAAGGTTGGACAGAGCTGGCGTTGGCAAGCTACCTTGGTCTTGAGCAAGTCGTTCAACATATTCTGCTGGAGAAGACGGACATTGACATGATAGGCCAAGATTTTTATGGCACAGCGCTGCAGGCAGCATCAGGAGTGGGCCATAAAGAGATTGTCCAGATACTGCTGGATAAAGGCGCCGACGTCAATATACAAGGGGGGCGTTATGGCACAGCGCTACAGGCAGCATCAGCAATGGGCTATAAGGAGATTGTCCAGATATTGCTGGATAGAGGCGCCGACAATAATCTGTCGTCACAAGCCTAAAATGTCTTGAAGCTGTATAGGACTAAATAAATCGATGGAATCACGAGTAAACTGACATTTCTCATTATTCGTCAAGGGCTATAAATACATAGCAATCCATATACATTATGCCGTGAAATGGTGTCTCACTTCAACCCCATTCCCCGTACAGTTCGTCAACGTCAATCCATGCTTCACCGGCCCCATCTTAGATCCGTCGATAACGTCAATATGTTGAATCATCCGGATCACTATAAACGCAATCTCCGTTAGGGTAAACTGCTGTCCAATACAAATGCGCGGCCCTCTATTGAATGGAAGATAATCCTATCGGGGACGCTGTTTCTCCCACCGCTCTGGCTTGAAGATTTCGGCATCGTCTCCCTACAGATGTTTGCGGCGATGCATGGTATGTACCTTTGTAACTAAGGATTAGTAAACGCTTAAACGCTGTGAATAATATCGAGTATTGTCATATACCGAATAGCTAATGTCTGTTCCTTGTCTCACATAAATCGGAGACTTGCAATCAGGTCCTCTGCCAGTAAGGAGCGTAGTGTCTATATGCGCTGTGCGAATATTGAAAGGGACAACTGGGTGTAACTGCAAGTATTCGTTAAGACACCAATGCAAGTACTGATAGCCCTTCATTGTCTCAAACGTAATATCCCGAGGGTGAGTAGGTTCTAAAGTTTTCTAGGATGATCGTTTGCAGACGGCGAAAGATGGTAGAATGTTGCGGCTCGGCCAGCTTATAAAAGAACTATCCTAATGCCGAAGCTGTAGTATTACGACCCGCGAGCAAGATATTCAGCAACTAGGATCGAAACTCGGTTGGATCTTAAGTCTCTTTGGCGAGGGCGCGAAGGAAAACTTATTTCTTGTCCTCGGCGGGTGTCTTTTTACTGGCACTTTACTTAAGGGCAAGCCGCATAAAATAGTCGACAAAATCATAGACTACCTTTACCAGGCGATGAAACTCTGCGCTGTGAGTCATCCAGTAATAGGGCCCGAGACGCATAGAAAGGGACAGGATTAACTGGGGCTGGTTAAAGGCGTGGGTAAAGTTGACATAATTCGCATCGGATTTGTTCAAGTCCTCAGACTGGCTGTTGACACTTTCTCCAAAGAGGAACTCGGTCGCAGAGTTGAGGGTGAAGCGGAAGAAGAGCTCCTGAAGTTCCACTAAGTCTGTCCAGCTATCAGATCCAACATGACGCTCCAATACCGTCATCAAGGCTCTGATATGGTCCTCCTGTAGGTCGAGGTCGCTGACTTGGCCACGATTGAACTGGGGTCACAACAACGCTCTCAAGTGTTCCCACTGCTTACTATTTACAGCAAACTTGCATGACGGGTTAGATAGATGCCCAAAATAACGATCTACAATGACACGGAAGCGTTACGACTCGCGATGCTATTCCCAAGCAGCGGCGCAAGATTCAGCGTTAGGTTAGGACCCAATTCGAAGTCTCCAAACTGAACTACCAGCATTGCCTGGATGTTCTTGGGGTCGTCGGTAATCATGACCTCTCTAAACAACGGATTTATGATGCGCAACGTGCTAACCGGTCGGCCATATTTCTGAGTTTTGTTTTTGAAGAGTGACTGGAAGCGAACCGGGAATTGTTTTTTGGCGAGACGCCTATAGGCCATGGAAAAGTTCAACAACGCTGCTCAGGTCAATGGAGGATATCCAAATTGGTGGCTGACAGCCGAGTTCCTTTGCTCGGGCTGCATAACGCCGATTCTCGCGGATCTTTTTCAGAACATAGGCGACGAGGAGAACCTCTGTGGCAACAACACCCATGGCTTTCAAGTAAATATCGAAAGAAATGTACTAAACCTCGGGCAATGCATAAATAAACATGCATGCATCCCTGGAAGACTGGTGAGAGATGACGACAGATGGTCAGCTCCTTTCATACCGTATTATCTTACGAAATTGGATCATCACGTAATGTGCAATCCTAAGATATCCCCACTGCACTACACTATGTAGGAAGTAAATAGGCTAGCTTACCTGATATCAGAATTTTCATTGTATCCAATAGGCCCTCATGAGAATAATCATGAATTACCAGATTATCTCACAAACTGCCGCCATCACCCAATCGATATTAAATAACATCTATAGTAGGCAAGCAGATGAACCACACAAGGCCAGTTTCTATATTACTTGTTATGCTGTTTCGGCAACAATACTCCTCATATATCTTACTATTATGATCTCCATCTTGCGTCAAATGCGGCCCCTTTAGCAGGATCATAGCAACGCATACTATAACTGCCCAATAGCTAAAGCCGTTAGCTAGGAGAGCGGATCCCTGAGAGAGAGTTCGTATTCCAGGGAGAAAATGTTGATAGCTTCTTCAATATAATTTTCTGCATTTTATATACTATTTAAGAAAAGTTAATTAAATTAATTAAAAGAGAAGATTTTAATAGTTTTACTGCTTTTAATTTAATTATTTATATAATATAAGTAGTATAAAGTAAAGTTTAAAGTATAGTATACTTTAATAGCTTTTAAGAAAGCCCTTTAGGCAGCTATTCCTATAACCTTAAAGAGCTTATACTTTACTGTATTTATATAAATATACGCCTAGTTTATATACTATACTTTTAGCTTTAAATTCCTATATTTTATATTATATAAAATATATTTATATAAAATCTATACTTTTTCGCGTATTATATCCTTATAAAGAGCTAATTGTTCTTTAAGTTTCTTTATAATTTAATAAATAATAAATTTAGCGTTTAAGTTTTTATTATTTTTATTAACTGCTTTAATAGCAGTAAAGGCTAAAGCTATAGTTTAGGTTACAGCTTTAAAGTCTATAAAGATTAAAGTATAAATGCCAGTATTAACTGTCTTTTATATCCATTTAAAAATTACTGCCTTAGCCTTCCTTTTTTTAGTATATAAGGCAATAATATATTAATACTTATAGAGTAGACTATTATAATAAATTAAGATATTTATTAAAATAGCTTCTTTTCTGAATACTTTTAAGGCAGTTTCTTTTACTTTATTTAAAGTAAATAGCTTTAAAGCAGGGAAATAATTATTATTTTAATTAAAGAGATTAAAATTAACTTTATTCTAGATCTTTGCAGTAGTTATATAATTATTTAAAATAGTAATTTATTTAATTTACTAAACTATTAAATCTAGCTTTATAAAGGTAATATCTCTTACATTATTTATTATAGAAAGTAGCTTTAAAAGCTTAAAGGTAAAGGGAAAAAGTAAAAGTAAAGATATAATATTAAAGGAAGTTTCTAGTAACTTTAATAATTACTACCTAGGCTTATAACTATTGCAAAGCGCAGTACAGCTATATAGAGTATAAAGAAAAATAGTACTAAAGTTTAATTCTAGTAATAAATATACTGTAATAGCCTCGCTATATATATATATAGCTAATATAAAGGAAAATATAGAATATATATATTGTAAGCGCCTATATAGTTTAATATATCGCTTACGCGATATATATATTAGCTAGTATCTGCTATATAAGTAGATAAAAGCTCCCTAACGCTAATAAGCGCTAATAAGTGGTAGGTCCTTAGCCTACTTAACCTAATAGTACCTTTATTTATTGAAAATGTAAGTGTATTAATATTAAAGAAAATAAATAAACCCTGTAAGGATTTATCTTTTTTCTGTAAAGCTTTAAAGGTGCTATAGTCTATTAAAGATCCTAAAAGCTTAAGATATTATTTAATTAAAAGCAGCTATACCTTTAAATGTATCTTAAAGTACTAAAATCATTATTTAGGCAGCTTCTACTATTAGTAGCCCTTTTATTATTATATAAAATATTATATTTAAGTTAAAGTTTACTGCCTAGTTTTTATAGGAAAGGTTATATAGGAAATTATAAATATTAATAATATAAAAAGGCTATATAGGTTCTTTAATATCTAATATTTAATATCTATAAAAGCTTATTATAATATAAAGTATTATTAATAAATAATTTATTAATAAGTAACTGCAGGTAACTATTAATATATTAATTAAGTTAAAGGTAAATCTATATTAGTTAATAGCTATATTAGCTTGCTAGTAAACTGTTAATAAGGTTTTATTCTTTTAGCCTAAAAGAATCGCTAGCGCAGCTAAAAGATATTTAGTTAATATAGCGGGGGAGTAGAGTTCTTAGTTTACCTTTTATAAATTGGAAAAATAAAATAAAAAGGTATAGGTCCTTTTTAAGCGAGATATTATAGTAAAGAAAAAGGGGGGTTAAATAAAATTAAATAATTATAGAATAGAATTTAAGTTAAAGGCAATATTTAAGCTAGTATAAAATATATTTTTAATAAATAAAAAAGAAAAAAAAAGAAAGAATAGTATTACTTTTTATCTTTTTATAGGCGCAGGTATATAGTTTAATATATAAAGTAATTTTCTTTATTATATATAAATTACTACTCCTTTAAAGTAACCTTTTATAACTTATTCGCCTTTTGTATTTATTTTTCTTTTACTCCCTTTTCCTTTTTTTTTTTTTATTATTTAATTATAGAAAATCCTACTAAAAAAGCTATTATTAATTACCTAATATAGCCAACTTTATTAATATACCTATTACTAATAAAAAGACTTTTAAAGAGATTTCTTTATCTTAAAAAGGTTAAACTTAACTTTACCTTTTTACTTAACTATTTACTTTAAATAAAGCTTTAATAAATAGGTATTATTTAATTAATATCTTTACTTTAACTTTTTTTAAATTTAAAAGTATTTTATTATTTAAATTATTAATAGTATAAATATTAATTAATTAAACCTACTAATCTATTTAAAAGTTACCTTTTCCCCTTTGTTTAAATTATCTTTATTTCTATTATCCTTTATAAAACATTATACTCTTAAAGAATACTTTTAGCGTTATACCTTTAAAGGTTCTTAATCTTATCTTTAAAATATTATATATACTATTAAAGGAAAAATATTTAAGCCAGTCTATATCTTAACAGAGATTTTATATATTTATAAGTAATTCTTTTATACTCTTTTTAAGTAAATAAAGTATATTAAAGCCCTATTTATATTATTTTATAAGCAGTATAATCCCTAGTTTTATTAAAGGTGCCTTTAAACTTAATTTATTACTATTATAGCTGCTAAAAAGTATATCTTATTTCCTTTTTATAACTATATCTCTATTTTAAGTTTCTAGTAAATGGATTATGTAAATTGCCTTTAATTTTAAGCCTTTTTATATACTTAGCGACATTTTCCTAGCTATTAGCCTTAATAAAGCAACTAAAGTATAGCCATTCTTTTTCTTAAAAAAGATTAGGCATTTTCCTTTATTAAACTAATAGTCTTTAATTATTTTAATCCTTTAATAGCCTTTTATTTTATAAAGGACTTCCTTTATTTTATTTAAAATAAAAAAGTAAAGAGTTAAGTAATTTAATAGGTTTAAAATTTTATTTTAGCCTCTGCTATTAAAAGTAAAAGGTTAATATAAGTAAATTAATTAATAAACTATTTAATTTTATAGTTTTTCTCTTTATAGTATAATTAAGTTATACTTTTTATAAATAAAGCAGTAAACTTTAATTTAGCAGTTATTTCCTCCCTTTTAAAAAACAGTACCTAGTAACTATTTTTTAAAAATATTATCTTTTACTCCTGCCTATATATCCTTTATATAAAAGTAGTTGTTTTAATTTATTTTATTTATCCTAGGAATTGCTACTTTAAAGTATTATAAGGGACTATATTATAGTTAATATATTTCCTCTTTTTTTAATCTGCAGATATATATCCTAGTTTTTGGCCAGATTATTTAATCTAGTAACCTATATACCCTTTTAGCGGTTAAAGGGTTACTATAATATTCGCTAAATTTTTAACTATTAACAATCTTAATTATAGCTCTATTAACCACTTTATTTTTAAATATATTATTACCTATCTCTAAGCTTTTATTTATATAGGTTTCTTTATTATCTTTAATTATTTACTAGTTAAATTTATCCTTTATAAACTTCTTTAAATATTCCTTTAAGTAAATTTTATTAAACGGAATCCTATTTAATGTTTTTAGCCTATAAGCTTTTATTATTCCTACTTAAAACTTAATTTTAAATAATCCTAGCTAATATATCCTTAACTTTATATCTTTTAGTAGGTCCCTTTAATATTTTATATTATAAAGTAAAATAAAGTTATTAAAGAGGAGAGGCTTAATTACTTTCTATAAAGAGTATTAATTATTAGTGTTTATCCTTTTAGCTAATATTTAATAAAATACTATTACTCTCTTTTAAACTATTTTTATATCTTCCTTTTTTCTTTTTAAAATATAAATATATACTATTAATTAATCTTTTATTATATAAACCTTATTTTAATTAATTAGCTATTAAATAAGCAGTTTTACTTTTAAAGGGAAAATTAGTTCCCAGTTAAATAATAAATAGAATATAAAGTATTTTATTAAGCCTTTTATAGTATATCTATTAGCTATAATTGCTTTATGTAAATTTTAAAACCATTTTTTATTGCATTTAACTATTTTTGCCAGTATTAATATTAAGCTTTAATAACTAACCTTTATATAAGCATTAGCTTTAAAGTTATATACGAATATCCAGATAGTTTTAATATCTAGATTAATTAATATTTATAAAAGTATTTTCTTTATTTTAGGTCCTTTATTTATAATAGCCTAAATTATTATACTAAATCAGTAAATCTATTTAAAAATAAACTTTATTATTATTACAGATAATAAAATTAATATAAGTTTTACTTTTATTTATTTATAAAAGTTATATTTTCCTTTAAATAAATAAATATATCTATAGTTACTTAAAATATATTAAATATTAAAATAGGCTTTCTTTATAGGTTTCATTAATTTTATTACTATAGCTAATTCTTTAAGGCAGTATAGGTTAAAGCCTTAGCATTAAAGGTATATTATAATAGCTTTATATATATTATTCTATATTTATAGCTACTAGTATCTTTTTTTTAAAAATTAAAAAGTTACTTCCTATCTTTTATAACCTATTTCTATATAGTATTATTAAACAGCTATTTTCTTTATATTTAAAGTATTAAAGATAAATATAGGCTAATAGCAGTATTTTATTAGTCTGGCCTATAACCTTTTATCTTTTATATAAAACCTTTTTGCCTTATTCTTTAATTATTAAAAGTCTATAGCTAAAAGATTAAATAGTTTCTATATTATCTAAAGGTATTATATAATTTACTGGGATTTTTCGCTATACCTTTTTTTTAATAAAGTAAATGAAATTGTGCCTAAATATATATCTATAAAATCTTTTAAATCCCCTTCTTTTTAAGCTTTAGCTTTATTTATAGCAGTTACTAGTTTACAGGATAAAGCGTTTACTATAGTATTCTCTTCTTTTAAAATATATTTAACTGTAAAGTTAAAAAAGAGGATATAATTAATTTACTAGGTTATATACCTATTAAAGATATTATTAATTCTATTATTTATTTAATTAATAACTACTTTAGCGTTTATCTTTAATATAAATAAAAGTCTATAAATATAAGTATATAGCCTTTTAAAGGCTTAAAGTAAAGCTTTATACTCCTTTTTTATAGTATTATACTTTATTTCTAATTAAAGCCAATATTTACTTTTATACTAAATTAAATATTCTTTTCTTTCTATAATTTATATTAAAACTGCCCCTTAGCCTATTATACTAGCATTAACTATTAAAATTACTTTTTTATATCCTTTATTTATATTTAGTGTTACTAGTATTAAAGCAGAGGTAATAAATTCTTTAAGTTTATTTATAGCTTATTACTACTCTTTAATCTATCTTTAAAAGGCATCTTTCTTTAATAGACTAGTTAAAGGCTTTATAATTTAAGTAAAGTATTTAATCCAGTATCTATAATAGCTAACTAAACTAAAAAAGGATTAAACTTAATTAATAGTTTTATAATTCTTTTATTTTTTAACTTTAATAATTTTAATAATTATTAATTACTATCCCTCTATACTATATAAATATTTTATTAATTTAGCCAATCTTTAATAAAAGATTAATTTTACTGCTAAAATAGTATATTTTAATAGTTTAATATTAATAAAGGTTTTATTTCAATTTTAAAGGTACTTTAAAATATAGTATTAAACTTTAAGTATTACTTCTTTATTATTATATATAGATTTTAATCCTTATACTGTAATATTATTTAAAAATAATTAATATATTATAGGTATAAAATTAAATAGTATTTATAAAATAATATATTAAAATTATACTATTAAGTTTATAGTATTTATTAAAAGGTTATAGTATTTTAAAAGGCTAATAGGGCTTGCAAATATAATTATATCTTAACTTTTCTTCTTAAAAGAGATTTACTTATATTTTAAGAAAAAGTCTAATAATAATAATCTTATATAGCCTATAAAATCTTTATTAAATTAGTTAGCGTTTAAGGGAATAAAGGCATCTTTAATAGTTACTTTATTTATCTATATAATAAAATTAATAAAGTAAAGGCTATTATCTTTCTTTTATATTAAAAAGAATAGGTTCCTATATAGCCTGTAGCCTTCTTTTAAAAGGCCCTTTTTAATATAGATTTATAATAGGTCAACTACCTTCTTTTTTATCCCTTTAAAAACTAAAATACTGCCGCTCTGCCAGGCATTATATTCTACTATATAAATAGTCTATAATAAGGCGATTTTAAGATTTAGTTTTCTATATTTTATAAAATCCCAAAAAAGTGCTATTTCCCTATTTTTTAAGATCTATATTAAGATCGCGGTTTTTTATATTATTAGTTTCCCATTTATTATTTTTAAAATTGCAGCTAGTTAATCTAGTATAAGCCTTAACCTAATTTTAATAGATAAGAATTTTAAAGTAATATAGTTAATAAAAAAGTATTAAAGTTTAAGTTATCCTTTACTTTATTTTATTTTTTTTATTTTTAATAAAGACTTTTAGTAGGGATAAAACTATTAAATAGTATATTATTTATTAAATAGATTTTTATACTTTTCTTTTTATATATAATATTAGTTTCAATCCTTTCGCGTTTTTATACTCTCCTTTAAAAACTTTTCTTTTAATCTTTTATTTCTTTAAACTTTTATATTATTCTTTTTATTACTTTTATTTAATCTTTTAAATTATTAGCCAATATTAATTAAATTTAATCCTTTTTAATTTACTTCACTAGTTAATATAAAACCTTCTCTTTAAAAGTAAATTAAAGTATTTTTAAGCTTTTTTTTATTTTATTAACTTTATATTTAATTATAAAGTTAATATTTATTTTAGCATTAAATTATATAATGCTTTTATTTTATATTCTTAATAGATAGCTTTTACAGCTAAAGTAATAACTTAAATATTTCCTATTTTATATTTTATATATAAATCCTTATTCTTCGATATATAATTAAATATTAATTATATAGCTCAAATAAATAATATCCTGAGAATAAAAGGCATTAAGACTTTATTTAATGTACTATAGAATTTCGCTGCTATTTATATATTATTTATATATACTTAAATAACAGTTTCTTTAATTATATTTACTTACTTATTATTAAATATAATATTAACTGCTTAGCAGGGGTATACCTTTAAACTGCATTTTACTGCTAGTTAATTAAAAATAATATTTCCTTTTAACTTTAAATTTATAAATGCTTTAGTAAATATACTATTAGGCTATTTTAACTATATTTATATTTAAGGCAGATTTTATAAGTATTTAAAGATCTTTCCTATTTAATTGTATTAATTTAGGCTATTAATCTTTATTTTTAATTTACTTTATAGTTAATAGTAATATTTAATTACTTTAGCTTATAAAAGTATATTTTTAATAGTAGTAAAATATTAAAGTTTTTAAAATTAATTAATTTTTTATTTAAAAATCCCTTTATTTATAGAGATTATAAAGGCGCAGCTTTAAGATATAAGTTTTATAGTAATTAAATAGTCTATATAGTTAATTTTATGTATATAGCTATTATATTTAATTTCTTTAATAGTTTTTCTTTTAAAAGGTATTTATAAATAAAGAGAGATATTATTTAATGTAAAGTAAGTTTAAAAATAGCTAACTTAATTTTCCTATAAAACTATATTTTAGTAATCTTTTATAATTTTATAATTAAATCTGCTTTTAAAGTATTTATAAATTTTAAAATAGTATTTAAAAAAGTGCTAGTTTTAAGTTTAATTGCATTATTTAGAATTACAGTTTAAATTAGCATTTTAGTTTACTTTACTCCTAGCAATTCCTCCCTATTCTTAATCTTTACTATTCTGCTATCTTTACTATATTATAGTTTAGATAATATAGTCTTTAAGATTATAGGTATAGGGTTTAAATGCAGTTACGTTTTCTTAATCGGCTGCTTTAATTAAAGCGGTAATAGTTCCTCTTTGGCTTATTTATCTGCTTTATTAATTATTTAAATGCACTTTTATCCTTTACTGACTATAGGGTTAGCGAGGAAAGTTAAATTAAATAATTCTATAGTTAAATAGTTTTAGTTATATTTATTTAAGCAGTTTTTAAAAGAATTTATTTTAACTAGGTTTATAAAGATATTTTTAGCCCCTTTTATACTTATATTATTTTATTTACTGCTAATTATTTAATCTTTATGTCACGACCCGACCAGGCCAAGGCCCGGGTCCGGAAGAATATCGGAACGACGGGCCAATAAGAACATGATCAC
>JAOALB010000138.1:0-143060 GCA_025331125.1 Mycogone perniciosa
CCCCCCCCCCCCCCCCCCCCCCCCCCCCCCCCCCCCCCCCCCCCCCCCCCCCCCCCCCGACATCGTGACATTGGGTGAGATCCTATTGGCTAATCAATCAATCAATAGAGGCGTTGAATTGACATGTGTGTTAGTTGGAATCTGAACAGTGACCGTAATGATTGTATCATTGGATCGTAATGAAATTGGGCATTCCTCAGGGCAATTGAGAATTTGAGCCTTAATACTTAATACTCTATCTACTCCGTACACAAACAGCTATCATGTTTCTGTCCATCAGATCAGTCGATTTGGCTGAACCGCGGGAGAGTCCGGGAGACCGAAAGGGTCCACCCCGGCAGCACCGCCCCGACGAATCAGCGCCCTCCAATTTCCGAGCTTTTGGGTGCAAGTCACTCTGTACCCGCCAGCCTAGCAGCCTGAGGCCGCCACAGCACCACTGCAATCCCAAAACTTTCGGCAAAGCCATCATCATAGTACCAAAAACGAGTTGGGAAAAAGACCTCAAACCTCTGTCTTTCGACGACCCGCCCGTCCACAACACCACCAACGCCTCGAAAGACATCCCCACGATGGCGCCCCTCGCTACCGCTTCCCGTCTGTGCGTGCGCTCAGCGGCTGCTGCGAAGCCTGCTGCTGCTGCGGTGCGCGCGCTGAGCTCCACGGCTATGCGCCAGGGCGGCGGCGGCGATGCTTCGGCCGCGGCGTACACGAGTCCCTTCAAGGGCGGCGACAAGGGCAACAGTGTGCCCGATTTCGGAAAGTACATGGCCAAGGGCAGCGGGAACACGAATAAGCTGTTCTCGTACTTTATGGTTGGCACGATGGGTGCGATTACGGCGGCTGGAGCCAAGAGCACTGTTCAAGGTGCGTTTGTTCTGCGTGTGGAATTAGAATTGCCGGTGCCTGGGAGGCTGCCATTGTGGACATTGGGACCTGGGAGGTTGATTACGGGGTAATTGGGTGTTTTCAATGGATGATGCTGACGTTTGGGGGGTATAGAGTTCCTGGTCAACATGTCTGCCTCCGCTGACGTCTTGGCCATGGCCAAGGTCGAGGTCGACCTCAACACCATCCCCGAGGGCAAGAACGTAAGGCCACCCAAACTCCACCTCCGACACAATGCAATTAATTATTCATCTCTAACGCATCACCAGGTCATCATCAAGTGGCGAGGCAAGCCCGTCTTCATCCGACACCGAACCCAGGACGAAATCGACCAAGCCAACAAAGTCAACATCTCCTCCCTAAGAGACCCCCAGGCCGACGAGGACCGTGTCAAGAAACCCGAGTGGCTCGTCATGTTGGGCGTCTGCACCCATCTGGGTTGTGTGCCCATCGGTGAGGCCGGTGACTATGGTGGTTGGTTCTGCCCCTGCCACGGCTCCCACTATGATATTTCTGGCCGGATACGAAAGGGCCCTGCGCCGCTCAACCTCGAGATTCCCGCGTATGACTTCCCCGAGGACGGAAAGCTGATCATTGGTTAAACGTCGTTTTTTTCTTCGGTGGGGAACGGAGCGGGGGATGAGTACGTGGTGTACGAGTAAACAAAAAGAGTCTTGATACAAAAAACAATCAACAGAAGACATAGATTCTCTATTTCATGGAGAGCGGGAGAAGGAAGATGATGGTCCCGTGAGTGGGAAAAGGAGAGGAAGTGTCTCGTGTCCTGAGGGGACGCAAGCTCCTTGTTTCTTAGACGTGAGCTATACGCACACTGTATAAATAAACGTCATATGAAATATTATGCTCCGTCCGGCACGGTCCTCTACATTACGACGAGAATTGATCCTTTCTGGAAAACGGAATCAGAAGAGTTATTATAGACCAATTCTTAATTTCTTTTGTCTATATCATAAAACCGTCCCACCTAAAATGTTATCAATGCCCGTGTCCGTCATCCTCCCGCAGCTCCGGATCCAGCTTAATCAGTGTATCAATCCGCATGATGCTGATACAAGCCTCGACCGCACTCTTCAACTGCCGGACCTTGCTGATGCTGGGCTCTAGAACACCGAGCTTAATCTCGTCCACCACCTTGCCACGTGTGAGATCCAGACCGTAGTTCTTGTAGCTCTTCTTCTTCGCAATGGTCTTCTCGTCCTCATTGGCGTCACCCTCCTGAATCCGTTGTGACAGAGCATGCCTGGATCGGAGCTGGGCAACGAGCTCTGCAGCGTCCTTCGCGGCGTTGATGGCTAGCGTCTTGGGGATGACGAGGAGGGATTGGGCAAACTCGCCGATGGCGAGCTGCTCACGGGATCCAACCGTGCCGGCAAACTCCTCGAGGTAGATGTGCAGGGCGGTCTCGACGGCACCACCACCAGGCACAATGCTGCCGCTTTCTAATGTCCTCTTGACTGCACACAGTGAGTCATGGACGGAGCGCTCGGTTTCATCCAGGGAGTATTCGTTAGGGCCTCGCAAGATGATGGAAGCAGAAGACTGAGCCTTGGTTCCCTTGACCAGGATGCACTCGTCATCGGAGATACGCTCTTGGACAACCTCCTCGGCATGGCCCAGGTAGGATGCTTCGAACTTCTCATCACCGTTGAGGTCAGAGAGAGTGCTCAGTAGAGTACCCCCAGAGGCCCTGGCAATTCTTCTCAAGTCCTCCTTCTTGCATCTCCTGACACCCATGCAACCCCGCTCAATCAACATCTTCAATACCAAGTCATCAATGCCCTTGGTTGTAAGAATGACATTGGCACCGGCCTTGAGGATCAGCTCGACTCGCTCAATGACCATGCCAGACTCTCGAGCACGGATCTGTTCCAGCTGTTGGGGGTCGTCAATGGTAATCTGCACACCGAGCTTCATCCGCTCCTTTTGCAGGTTCATATCCAAAATGGCAATCTTTGCATCCTGGACACGAGTTGGCATGGCCTGTGAAGCAACTGTGCAGTTCAAAGCATAACCCTTGACCAGGACAGATTCGAGAGCGCTCTTGCCGTGTGCCTTGAGAATGTTGACAGCCTTGACCGGGTATTTGGTCTCATTCCTGTTGTTGGTCGTCTTGACTGCCTGGATGGAATCAACAACGAGGTCGGCGAAGAAATCAGAGTCGGCACCGATGATCTTGCTGGACATGGAGGTCTTGGCAATGTTGAGGAGGGATTCCCTGCCGAGATTGTCGACCTTGATGCTGACGTTCTCGCCGAGATACTTGATAGCTTCTCGCAGCGCCAGTCGGTAGCCCGTGATGATAGTGGTAGGGTGTATGCGGTTCTTCATCAGCTCGTTGCCCCTTCGCAGCAGCTCGGCTGCAATTAAGACAACTGATGTCGTGCCATCGCCGACCTCCTTGTCCTGCTGTTGGGCCAAGTCGACTAGGATCTTTCCGGCGGGGTCCTCGACATCGAGAAGGCTAAGAATGGTAGCACCGTCGTTTGTGACCGTAACATCCTATTCATGATGCAGTGTGAGTATGGGTTCTGTCAAACGCAAGCCTGCAAGTCCTGCTTTGGAGGGGTAATAAGGGGTTGAAGATCGTGGGGCAGTCGGTGTATGCACTCACTCCAATGTCATCCACCATCATCTTGTCGAGGCCGCTGGGGCCAAAAGAGCTCTTGACGACATTTGCGATCGCTTGTGTCGCCAGAACTACGACAATTAGTCTCCGGACTGGACAGTTCTGGACCGGCTACCCAACGCACCATTTTGGTCTCGAATATCAGACCCGGAAATCTTCTGGCCGCCGAGAAACAGGGTGCCGTTTCGGGGTTGCTCAAACATGGACGCCATGGCTGCAGCAGCTTTTCTTCTATGACGCCGGGCAGTCTTCTGTTGGGGGGTAGTAGTATGAAAGAAGAGAGGTGGAGGAGGAGGAGAGGAAGAAGAGTAGAGGTTCTACTGCCTTGCGGACGACCCTGGTTCGCTCACCAACCAAGCTGCTGCGAAGCTCAATAATATGGCGTCTGTCCCGCTGTTGCCCCTCGACTTTTTTGTCGGAAGCAGAGATTCTCCCAGCTCCGTCTGGCAGCGCCTGGAGACGCCCTGATTGGACGGCACGAGTGACCTGAATTTTTGTCCACCACTGCCCCTCCTTTCCAACCGGCAAGTGACGGCGGGGCAGCGCCTGCCCACCACGAAACCCTTATCACTTTGGTGGTCAGCCTTTGTCTCGCCGCCTTCAGGTGACTCATTTCAATCACTTCTTTTTCGCACATAGAGCAGTGTTTGGGATACGATCGGAGGTGCCTCTGGGTCGCCTTTTTACATCTCGATAGAATTACCCATTTAGAGGAGAAAGACAGCGCAGCAGTTACACCATGGAGAACGCCGCCGAGCAGCCCAAGGAACCCTCCAAGAGCGCCTTGAAGAAGGCCGAGAAGCAGGCCAAATTGGCTGCCGAGAAGGCTGCAAAGGCCGCAAAGCAAGCTAGCCTTCCTGTCGTAGGCGGCAAGAAGACGGACGACATCATTGGAATTACCGTCTCCAAGGCGGAGAACTTCTCAGCATGGTATCAGGAGGTTGTTCTCAAGGCCGAGATGGTCGAGTACTATCAGGAGATTTCCGGCTTCTTCGTTCTGCGCCCTCTGTCAATGCACATCTGGAGCGTGATTCGCAAGTGGTTCCAGGAAAACATCGAGCACATGGGCGTGGAGGAGACGTGCTTCCCTATGTTCCTGTCTTCCAAGTCGCTGGAAAAGGAGAAGGATCACGTTGAGGGTTTCGCCCCTGAGTTGGCTTGGGTCACCAAGGCGTACGTATACGCGCGCACAAGATCATGAACAAGTTCGAATACTGACTGCGCCACAGCGGTGACAAGGATCTTGAGGTCCCTGTTGCGATTCGCCCAACCTCCGAAGCTGTCATGTACCCCTACTACGCCAAGTGGATTCGCAGCCATCGCGATCTCCCCCTGCGATTGAACCAGTGGAACTCCGTTGTTCGATGGGAGGCTAAGCAGACTACTCCCTTCCTCCGAACGAGAGAATTCCTCTGGCAAGAGGGCCACACTGCCCACCTGACTGAGGAGCTTGCCGGAAAGGAAGTATTGGAGATTCTGGAGTTGTACGCCGGTGTTTACGAACAGCTTCTTGCCGTCCCTGTTGTCCGGGGAAGGAAGACGGAGAATGAGAAGTTCGCCGGTGGTTACTACACCACCACTGTCGAAGGCTACATTCCATCCAACGGCCGTGGTATCCAGGGCGCCACCTCTCACTGCTTGGGACAGAACTTTAGCAAGATGTTCGACATCACCGTCGAGGACCCTGCCAACAAGGGCTCCCACATTCATGTGTGGCAGAACTCTTGGGGTCTCTCCACTCGCGTCATCGGAGTTATGGTCATGGTCCACGGTGACGACAAGGGTCTCGTGCTCCCTCCCCGAGTTGCCAAGGTCCAGGCCATTCTCATCCCCGTTGGCATCAACAAGAACACCACTCCCGAGGACAGGAAGAAGCACGAAGAGCAGCTTGATGGAATCCGGGACACCCTGAGGAAGACTGGCGTACGTTCTGAAACGGACTGGAGAGAGGGCTACACTCCGGCGTGGAAGTTCAACGACTGGGAACTCAAGGGCGTTCCCCTCAGAATTGAATTTGGCCCCAAGGATGCCGCCAAGGAAGTTATCAGCTGGGCGAGGAGAGACACGGGTGAGAAGGGCACCATCCCCATCGCCGACGTTGCCACCAAGGTCCCCGAGCTGCTGGAGACTATTCAGAAGGACATGTACACCAAGGCCGAAATTGCCTTCAGGGAGCATCGCCGTCAGATCACCAAGTGGGAGGACGTGCTCCCAACTTTGGACGGCAAGAACGTTGTTCTCATCCCCTTCTGCGGTGATGGCAAGTGCGAGGATCGTATGAAGGAGCTGACCACCCGAGTGGATGATCAGCCCGATGTGCCCGAGAGCCAGAAGCTTCCTTCAATGGGCATGAAGAGTCTGTGCGTTCCCTTTGAGCAGCCTGAAGGCCTTGTTCCAGGAGAGACGGAGTGTCTTAACCCTGAATGCCAACGCAAGGCGCAGAACTGGGTCATGTTTGGAAGAAGCTACTAAATGTTGGAGGGAATTTGAAGGCGGCTGGAGTTTGTGGGTAAAAGATGTAAAGGACGGCTACGATTTTCTCCTATGATTTGCAAAGCATAGGGCTTGATGTTCACAAGGGAGTGGGAAGGGATGAAATCAAATGACTTAATGACCCCACATTTTCGTTCTGTGAAGAGATGTCTACTCCGCACGTTTCTAACAGTTATCTTGCGTATATCTACTCCGCTAAACGTGTTTAGCACCACTCGAACTTTTCGTTCGCAACCCACTCAACGTCGTCCGTAGATCCCTCGCCAAACCATCGCAAGCTAGCGAGACTATCCTCCTCTCGGACAACAAGTTTGCTCTCCAGCTCTTTGTCCTCTTCGATCACCCTCTTGACCCTTTCACTCGGATTCCACATGTCAATCTTTGCAGTATTCCACCCCTTAGCCTCCTTTTGCGCAACATGCAAGATCCCCCTTATGGCCCTCAATAGCTCCTCATCAGAGATGTTCTTATCCTCAATGACGAACCGGATAAAGTTCAGTACATTCTTCTCGGGTTTTTCCAATCCCCCGTAGTACGTACGCGTCCATAGCCCCCAGACTCGAGCATTGGGTGATGATGGAGGGGTGTAAAGGGCACCTCGGACGGTGGGTTTGCGATGGAGGATTGTGTTGCAGATGAAGCCTTCGCGGAAGAAGTGCCATTGCAAAGCATCAAGATCTGGTAGAACTGCGACCCGGATCTTGGAAGGGTCTTTGGCGCTGGGGGCGGAAAGCTCTTGGCGGAGGAGTTGCTCATCGATCTCAGCCAGCGCGGGCAAATCCTCATCATGAAGAATCTTCACAGAAGAGTCGATTTCAGCCATGGAAGAGAAATCCTTGACGGGGAATTCCAAATGCGTGTTCTCAAAAGGTATCCATCCGACTTTCGCATAGAATTCCTTCCCGATATCAGAAAACAGCACTGAAAACATTGGTTCTTCGGAGTCACGCTGCTGTGAGACCATGTACTCCCCCAACACGGTCATCAACTTCTTTGCATAGCCTCTCCCACGGAATTCCGCCTGCGTGAAGACACTGGCTATGCCATGTGCCCATACGTCTTTGACTTGGCCATCTTTCCCCCTGATGAGCGCTCGCTTGCGCAGGGTTTCCAATGAGGAGAGTATGGGGCGCTGACCAGTTGGGATAGAAGAGTCCGTGAGGATCCAATGCGTCATACCACCGTCCTTGGCGAGAGGGATAGTAAGGAGGTAAGCCTCGCGGTCGAGATAGCCTTGAAGAGTGAGTGCGTGACCCCATTCGGGATGAGTGTAGGCCCATGTGCGGACACGTTCGTCGGCGGTTGGGTTGGTGAGGATAATGGTTGGGGAGGAGGAATTTGGTAAGGAAATGTTGGACGACATGTTTTATATATTCTTGTCTATGCAATATGGCGATATCCTTAGTGTGTAGTTGTGCGGTGTTCTAGAGATGTATATGATGAGAGGAACGTCGTGGATTGATATTGCCGGTGGTTTACCCTAGTAAGTGGATGACAATAAAACAGGGACCGCAAGACATCTACATTTCTGCAGCTAACTTCAATTACATGGATAACTCTCGTTACCACAGATAACTCTTGGCCAGTGGTTGCTTACGATGCTATAATACAATAGTAAAAGCTCCGAATCTCTATCAGTCAACCGCCTTTTAGGGTATCTATATCTTCTTGTAGTCATTATTTTATTTCCATCTGCCTGCCTAGATACGATAACGGAGTCCATAATTCCCCGCATCCACGTATCGGACCTCCATCGGCGTGGTGTTGAATGGCGCAGTATCGGGAATGAATACGATCCGAAACGGGATAATACTATCGTCAAGCAAGTGTTTAGTAATCATTCAACTCCTACTCAGTCCTGCCGGCAAAAATGACAATACTGGCATATGGAATACTGGCATATGCCCATCTCCATTCCGAATATCAACGCATGGTGTCACAGTTGATTCCCTTGCAACAAATCTGTACGCTTGGCACGGAGGATCCGACGGCCCATGCAATTCTCCAGGCAACTAGTATATAAGCGACCGCCAAGCCCAATATTCTTCCTTTAATACTCCGCAGGCCAAGGGAAAATAAATCGAGATCTTTAATAATAGAAACATACCTCGATGGGTCGGAGACGCCGACCGGACAGATGTACTCCGTAGGCAAAATTCAATAGTCTCATGTATATCTCTGCGGTACAACGTTGCAAATAGGGTCGTGCATGTGCACGGATCGTCAAGGTTCATTCGAATGAGTTGCAGAGATTTGACAAGGGACTCCCCCACTCAAGCCCAGATTCGCAGTCGCCGTTTTCATGTGATGCACCATATGAACTGGCTAGTTGTCTCAATAAAGGGAGGCGCTTAGTTGTCCATACGTGGCCTACGAGCAGAGATTCTGGAGCCAGGTCGAACATGGGAGGGCGACTGTTGAAACGTAACTCGAAGCATTTCGGGAACCGTGAGCCACATCGACCGGCATGGGCGGGACACGATCGGCTCGATAGCGGAACGGGACGCATAGTCCGTGGCACTCGTTTCCCAACTTGCTGAAGGTTTGCAAGAGCCTTACATATCAAATGACCCACTGGCAGGTAGAAGAGGCGTTGCCACCTGGAGAAGTTATATTGGAAATGGGAGAGAAATCCGAAGATGGAAGGCCAAGGCGTTGTATAAAGACAACTCGACTGATCAGAAGATTTCAATGCACTTCAGCCGCACGACCCGCCCTCGGAAACCATCCGGCGGGGGTTGTAGGATTATCCTGAACCCACTCGTAAATGCCGCTGGCAGATAAACCTCGACCGGTGGCGATACTCGTGGACTCTATCATCCATGGAAGAAAGAGACTTGCAGAATCTTCAGGCATAAGTGGCCAGAAGCAACCACCTACTTAGACTCTTGATATCCGATCCATTCCTGACTCCAGTGCATCCCAGGGTGTCCTTAAGCATCAAGCCTGTCCCGGATCTTTCTCAAAAGCTCGCGTTCGCCGTGCCCCCTTGTTCCCAATGGAGACCAGATGTTGTCCTTCAGTTGCGACTAGGGTCCATGCAAATTGCGTAGGCGATCTCAGGTGTGGCAAAACCTGGTCCACATGAAATCTCAACAACCCCCTAGAAAAGCTGTTACTAATGGCCAATTGGCCGTTGGCCGTAAGTCCAAAAAAGTATTCGTGCCAAGCTCCTCAAAGTACACACCAGGCGCATCACTTGTGAGTTGTTCGGCGGATTGGGGAAAACTCCCGTCCAGTCCGTGGGGACGGAATAATTGGCAAGGACAAGCTGGCAGGTCGAATTCTTATTGAGGCAACTGAGTTTAAAACGGGGTTCATATATCCCTTTATCAACCTCTTTCATCCCACCATGTGCCAAAAGCTCGATTTTCTGATTATAGGAGGCATCACTTGAAGTATGACGAGACAAGACCGAGTAGTACGAAGTGCCTTGACCGGGTTGGATCCCGTGATGGCGATGAAGACCCTCGCAGTTACGCAACCTCTTCCATTCCAGAGCTTGCCATTGCGGCCTCGTCTGACGGTCCATTGGGCGTCGCCTGTTGTATCTGGTGAAATGGAATCAAACAGCAGCCCGAGTCCTGTTTCGTACGACTTCAGCACGCCTCACACGACTAGTCTTGGGTTGGGGAACATCTTCTTGACGACACCATGTGAAGAGACACTGCAAGTTGTGCATCTGAGTTTGGGTCAACCACAGCAGCATCAACTTGTCTCGGATAGCACCGTCTTCGAAGCAGCGTTCTGGAGAGAAGCCGTGGCGACGCTGGTGCGTGATGATGTTGCGGTGCGATACGCCAACCTAGCCGTCCTGACGCTCATCTTCGCCCACTCAACTGTCGGTCTCGGAGGCAACTATTACGGCGAGGCGTTGGCATATCACGGCCAAGCTCTTCGCCAGGTGAGGGAAACAAGGGCTTGCCAAGGAAGCCTTCGCTCGGCTATTTTGTGTTGCATGTTCTTCGTCATCTTCGAGATAATGAACGGCGACACAAAAGCAGCCGAAGCTCACCTGTGGAGTGGAGAGAGAATGCTTCACGAACTCCAGCGGACACAGCCAAGGAGCAGCGGCACGGCAAACAATCTGCGGGGAGAGCTGAGATGCGCCTTACAATTTCTGATGCTCCAGACTGATGTTCCAAATTTGAACACAGAGCGAGCCGGATACCTGGAGGCGTTTATTCGGATGGCTACCAGCCCCGATCGGATGCCAAACTAGTCGCCTGTTGGGACAACGACATTATGACGGTTCTTGGGATCGAGCATTTGGGAAAGGCGAGGAGTTATGGTTGTCATTTGGCGTGATTGCTGGGATTTGTACATCAAGGGAAAGGGAAAGGGAAAGGGAAAGGGGGAGAAAGGAACTGGAGTTGAAAGATACACATGAGCATCTCTTAGGATCATGTAATGAACAGAGCATTCTCAGGAGGAACAGAACTACCTAATACGTCACGGATTAAGGTGATGAGCATTGTGCATAAATAATTATGCATTATTTATATACTTTCAGAGCTATGGTGGGGTTGATTATGGAGGGGCAGATAGGTACCTGTTGAGAAGTACTCCGTACTATTAGTAGGACATGCCTGATCAACTCCAAACCAACACCACAATTGATCTCCGACTTCAACTTCACCAACATTCCCTATGGCTCTGCCTCTGCCTTCCGGGCTGGTCCCGTCTGAAGTGGCTTTTCTGTGTGAAATGGAGCTTGTCACAGTCGTCCCACGCCAACGACTTGAAAGCATTGGCCTTCTTTCTGTGAGCAAAGACGCGTCCCTCGACAATCTCGACAGCTTCTCTCTCTAACCATTGTAATAGGGAACAACACCCACGCTCCGTCCACCGTATAGAACCGACATCCCTCTGTGGCTCGCTGTTCTTCTGAAGAAACAAAGGCGCGCCAACATTGTCCCTCCACCGTGGCTCTATCCCGATTCCCTTCGCGAAATCATATATCACGAGACCAGCATTGACACAAAAGGCTGGGCTCCTCCTCCACCGCCACCCACTCGAGCAGACAGCCGCGGCAATTCCCGAAGACTCAATTCCTTTGAAGATGACGATATGGTCCTATCTCCACCATTTCTGCCGTCCTGCACATCCGCCGCACCGTCTGGAGCCTTGCCCTACCACTGGTTCGAGTTCGCCGAGATACTACTCGCACATGCGGGAGACGACATACCTTCGGCCTCAGAGGTCAGGTCGCTATTACGTGATCTACAGGAAGCCAGAGCAGCCAAGATGCGATCAAGTACAGCACAGCTAGAAAGCGGCATCGACGGCGTCATGAGTCTTCGAGGTGTTGGCGCTATGGAACTGGCCGAAAGCAGAGGCTTTGTTACTGGTGTCGTCGAAGGTGTACGCAAGATTGGTGCCAGCGCTGAGGCAGTACGGCGTGAAGAAGAGGAGGAGCACGGAGGCCAGGACATGGATGACGAGCCCAGTGACGATGACATGGGATTCTGAGCATGGTTAAAAGCACAGGAACATCACAAACCGCAATTGGGACAAGACTGAGTCTTCTACCACCAGCATATGGCCTCCAGGGCCCAATAATTCTGCAACTATGACGTCTGGAAATGTCATCAACACTAATACCCCAAGGGATTCAGTCAAAAAACGCCGATGCCAAAGTCTATATCAAATAACAGTCTCGCTACCCTCTTACCCAGCCATAACCGACCTGTCTCTCAGGATCCTCCACAAATTTTCTCACACGATGATCCCGCATCATGACACTCCTACATTCAACTACATGGCTTCTTCAGCGATTCGGCGTTCGAATATCACTGGAAGATGTGACCCGTTCTTTGTCTCACTCCTGGTGGACGGACTTTGTATTCTGGCGTTGTTGCGCCTTTGACACGATGATCCTGGGTGACAGCCTTGAATCTTCGCACACTGCCCGTCTCATGCCGTGGGCCATCTGGTCGGGCGGGTGTATTTCTGCACGGGTACGGATTCAGGACCTGCCACTGACTGACTCTGGTCTCAAGCCTCATCAGATGTTGATTCATCAGGGGAGTCAGACATTTCAGAGTCCTCAGAGTCCCCAGAGTAATCATCGTCTGTCGATTCATCTTGGGCACTAGACTGTTGAAACTGGGTTCCGTCAGATTGCTTCCGAACGGATTTATTTCTGCTTGTGCAACGTCGTTTTTCATCCCCTGATTCTTCCTCCTCGTCATCCTCTGTGGCATGCTGACGCTTCCGTAACCCCCCTTGAACTGTGGTGGTGTCTTTCAGTGGCTCGCTACCAGTTCGCCATTGCCCTCGACCTCGAGGTGTTTGGTCATCAGAACGCCCGTAGCCGGCCTGACTCTTCGTTGGCGCCACAGAACGGCTTGCTTGGCGCGAGCGTGATGGACCGGCGTCGGGATTTGATTGTTGTTCACGCGCCTTTCCTTTGCTTTGTCGCATTGGGGTAGCTGACACGGAGGCTGTGGTTTGTGTATCGAGGTCCTCCGTCTTCTTCTGCGAGGCAGAACGGCTCTTTTTGGGCGTGGCGGTGGCCTGTGGTGCTTGGCTCCCGTTGCGTGAACGTCCCCTGGCATTGGGAGTGGGCTGAGGTCTTTCTTCCTGGGCGCCTTCGGTGTCGGACTCATCCTCGCTGGCGTCGTCATCAGCCCCTTCTTCCGCTATCGTGTCCAACTTGTCGCCATCTGTAGGTTGTTTATTACGGCGTCCCTTCTTCTGGTCACTTTGTGTTGAGTCATCCTTACTCTTTCCCTTTCCCTTGGCTGTGGCCGTTGTCGTTGACCGCTGGGAAACCTTTGAAGAGGTCGACTGCTCTGGCACATCCGCCTTCTCTTTCCCTTTCCCTTTACTTGCCCGACTGCTGGAGGCGGCTTTGCTGCTGCTGGTAGTGGCATTCTCGGTTGGTTGGACGTCTTTGCTTTGCACCTTGGGCTTCGCAGTTTTGGAAGGTCCTTCTTCAGCCGCGGGAGTGCTCTTCTTTGAGGGACCGGCTGTCGTTTTCGTGACGGCTCGCGAAGTCTTCTTCCCTGTTGCCTTGCTCGATGCTGCTGCTGGTGCTGCTGGTGGTGGGTTGCCTTGCGAGCCTGACTGAGAAGCTGCCGCTTCTTTCAGCCTCCGCACGACTTCACGAGCCGTAATGCTCTGGGGATCAGCCGATAGCTGGTCCATTGGCTTTCCGTTGTCGCCAAGACCCCGCATAAGTGCTGGAGCGCCGTCTAGCTTCGCACGATTTCTCGTCAATCTAATATGTTGCGGTGCAACAGGAGCGGCGTCGGAGGACTTCTTGCGAGGCATCTTATTATGGGTTATTTGAAAGAGGATGAGAAAATGGGTTGTGGTGGATTGTTGTGGTGGATTAAAGAAATGGTCAAATACCAAGTGCTGAATAGATGATGTTGATGTGAACTGGCCATGGTATCAAGTCGAGGGTTTGGACCACTATATATCCTCATTTTGGCTGCGTGTGACACAGCCGTGACCTCCTTTGATTCTCTTTGATGATTGTTCAAGGATGTGATAAACGGTGAACCGGGCTTGGTTGAAAGCAGAAGGTGATGTATTTTTGTCTTCTTCTTTTTTGCAGCGAGGTTGGTTGTTCCTTTGTGCCTCAGCTTTGTGAGTGACATTCAAGCTACAATGGGGCCTTGTGTGAGAGGGCATGTTAAGACGACAAAACAAGACATTCATTCAGGTGATTATTGAAATTGTTGTTGAATGGGACTCATCTGGTTCTTTTCACTACGATGCTGTAAGAGCACGTGAATGTTCAAATATGAGCCTCTGAACAGTATTGTTGTATTACCACATCATTCTCGGCCAATGGAGTTCTGACCGATATACTATTATTATCGAGTTTTCATTATCCTGCTTCTGGTACGGACCACGGTAGCTTTCACACATTGTTCCACTTGTAAGACAAATTGCAAGTCTTTAAATAAGTACAATGCTTACCGATTCTACATCTCACGGATTGATTAAGACAATCGGATGACACAGTCCCTATGCTACACAGATAGTCTATTAATTCCAGGTTTAGACTTATTACTTGATGGAAATCACCGCAGAAGCAGATTCTGTAGAGCTGCAAGGTCATCGTGGGAGGTTAGGAAGTCGGGATGAATAATATCGTAGCAAATGCGTCAGGACGGTCTGTTGAGTGGGTTGTTAAGGGAATGGGCCAGTAAAATTCTAAGTGTTGTTTCTAGACCTGCTGGTTTCCTTCAACACTTCAAACGAGGCAGATTACTCTGCTTCACTGCAAGTCGAATATCACGTATTAAGGGACATGTGATAAAATTGGTGGCAAATCCAAAAGATAATTGATGGTGATGATGCTAGTTAGGAAAAAGAGAATTACAGGCATAGACACTTAGTCCCCAACAGACCAACTCTACAGGTCACGCCACTCCTCTGACTCCTTGGAGGTGTCCTCGAAAGTGTGGAAGCCCAGTTCGTATACCAGGCCGAGAGTCATACGTGCGTGCTCAAGCATGTGATCGAATGACAGATACTTGATAACGTCATCGGTGCCATGGATATGGGGGTTAGAGTTCTCAAAGGCAGACTCGATGACGAAGGTCGCAGGATAGCCAGCCTTAGTGGCAGAAGCATGGTCGGAGCAGGCATAGCCGCACTTAGTCTCAACCCAGGGGATATTGCAATACTAGTAGTTAATTAGCATGCTGTACTTTGAAGGGCATGCAATATAGGAGTGGGGCTTACTTCTTCGACGACAAGCTTGATAAACCTCGTCATGTCCTTGTGAACGAAGTCGACAATAACACCAACGCTCTCAGGTTCTCCAGCGTCCAGCGTGCCTTGGACATAGCCTGTCATGTCCTGCTGCAGCATGGCCTTGACATCGCGTCCCTGCTTCTTGTATGCGCTGAAGATGTCCTGGCTACCGAGCAAACCAGCCTCCTCGGCACTATACCAGTGAAACTCAATCGTGTTCTGCGCGTTGCCCTTGATGACGTCTTGGTTCTTGAGCAAGGTGCGGAAGACCTCCATGATAGTCACGGTACCGCTACCATCGTCGTCAGCACCGGGGGATGCCAGGATGCCAGGCAACCACAGGTTGGTGGAGTCCTGGTGTGCGCCAATGACAACGGTGCTATTGGTCTTGCCGGGGATGGTGGCAATGACAGAATTCTGCTTCCACGAGTGGGAGAAGCTCTTGGCGGCGACATGGTCCTTGGCGCCAGCGTCGGAAATGATCTGCCTGACCTTCTCTAGAACCCATTCCGACGACTGGAGACCGATGCTGGACTTGTAGTATCGATCGTGGAAGCTGGTCAGCTTCTCAAGGTTCTTGCGCATCTCATCCTTGGAGAGTTTGTTGGCGAGCGGGCCAACCTCCTTCTGCTGGACGCACTTGTCGGGGAAGGCAACGTCGGCGACCTGGACGGCGTTTCGGCCGCTGAACGCAGGGGCATTGGTGATGTCCATGAATGATTTGCCATTCTGGAGACAGATTCGGTCAGTGCTCGATATTCATCACACACAAGAATGGAGGGTGACTTCGAAGCTCAAACATACCCTTCGCAGCTCCCACTTCTCTTCCTCGGTGACCCATTGCGTCTTGCCAGGAGCGGTCTCGATCAGGAACTGGTCGTTGCTAGCCTCATTGAGAACAACATGATTGCCCTCCTTAGGCTCGGTATAGCGAGCAGAGATGGCGGGCACACATGCGGCCAGAGCCAGGAGAGGAGCTTGTGAGAATTTCATTGTTGTTCTTGATGCTTGGTGCTTGAGGAGTGGAGTGTAAGAGTAAAGATGACGAAGTTGGACAAGAGAGGGATGTTATTGATAAGCATGCGAACGTGATAAGCACCTACCAAGTCGGGAGAGAGGTACTACTACTATTAATACCGAGGTTGGTGGAACCAAAACATGCAAGGATGGCACGGAGACTGTAATGCAGCATCACAGGATAACTCTAAAAAAGCAACGAGTAATGTTAGTAATAGATAGTACTCCGTGTAGGCAAATGGTCATACCCTTTTTCTTTCTTTTAAGCTTGTCTATGCGGTGATTGAATTTA
This sequence comes from Mycogone perniciosa, assembly GCA_025331125.1. Taxonomy (NCBI): domain Eukaryota; kingdom Fungi; phylum Ascomycota; class Sordariomycetes; order Hypocreales; family Hypocreaceae; genus Mycogone; species Mycogone perniciosa. The sequence goes on from JAOALB010000138.1 coordinate 16,056, forward strand.
TTGTGCAGTTCCTGAGCACCATATATATATATGCTTTGAGTTCGTTATTAGTACGGCCTGCAGAGTGCTAATTGGTGCAAGCCACAGCGGACGTCACGCCCGTCACACCCTACGATACGAAGTACACGCCAGTCATCACGCCCGCTTGACAAGGATAACGATACTATCAATGCTACGAAGTACGGAGTACGGAGTTCGAGTATTACCTGTGGTGTTATTTCCGTGCTATGTTCTGCATTATTAGAGTGTTTGTCACAGGATAGATAGAATTTATTAGGGGCGGTACGATTACAATGGGGTATCGTATTCTACAACTAGACGCCTATTCAATATCCAGGTGCATGTCTTGTGTCATCAAGCTAGCATACCAAAGAGCAACCAAGTCCCGAACCGATACATACGTAGTACATCCGTAAACTTTTATCTACTCTAACACTTTGAATCAATATCATCCCTGGCCACCTACTGTGGAGGAGGAGGCGGCGCTTGCTGTCCTCCCCAAGGTGCAGCCTGTCCACCGGCTTGTGCCTGCATCTGGCTCATCAATGCTGCGAAGAATGCTGGGTTCACGAATGATCCGCTGGCGGGCGCCGCCTGACCTTGGGCTTGGGCTTGGGCTGAGCCTGGCCAGCCTGGAGGCGGTGGTGGTACAAAAGAAGCGGTCTGCTGGGCCTGAAGAGGTGATGGTTGCGGCCATCCAGGCAGTGGGAAGCCGAAGTTTGGTAGCGATGGTGCAGCGCCAGTGCCACCTGCGGGCGCTGGATTGGCGTTCCAGGATCCGGCCTGAGGTGCTGGCGGTTGAGAATATTGGTGGTTGCCCTGGGGAGGCATGGAGTAGCCGTCTCTGGGCGAACCGTAGCCTCCTCTGCCACCGCCGCGGCCAGAACCTCTTCCTCGACCTCCGCGACCTCTAAAGTCTCCTCTCCGGCCGCCGCGTGAGAAACCTGGCCGAGGATGGGGCTCATATGTCTCAGTTGATGCAGATCCGCTGCCGTAGTCAGCAGGTCGAGCTAGCGGTTTGTAGGGTCCATCGTCATCCTCATCATATTGTAAGCCACCGTCTGCTGATATCTCCTGTCGCAGTGGGTGAGGCTCCTTGCCTTCTTTTCCGTTCTTCCATTTGTCTCTTTTCTTCTGCTTGACTGATCGCTTGTGCTCAGCCTCCTTCTCGTCATCTGAGAACTCCATTTCCTCATCTCCAACTTCTTCGTCGTGTAGGTTACTGGCGTCCGAGCCCTTCAAGTTCTTGAGGGGCTCGGTGAAGACGTAGGACGCATGATCGACGGGATAGAAGACCTTTGTTCCAACCTCCAGACCTAGCTCCTTGATTTCCTCTTCCGAATTGAACATGACCGTGTACATCGGCTGCAACACCTTGCCTATCGTCTCCGCAATTGCTCCAATGACGACCCGATTCGCATTGCAAAGTACAGATCCACTATCTAGGACCTGATACTCTCCAGGGGTGAACGCCTTGACGAGCATAATGTTCTCAACGATATGTTCCACGGCCCCAAGTTCTTCAATCTTCATTTCTGGTGATATTTGGATGTCTGGCTTGGGAATGGCTTCTTCGGGAAGCTCATTCTTCGTTCGGACATAACCGGCAGCGGTCCCTTTGCCTCCCCTATCGCCTTCATCGTCCGATCCGCCTTCAGTTTCCATTAATAACCGTGCTGTTTCCTCGACTCCCAAGAGCTCGTAGCCTTCGTTATCCGAATCATCGTCTGAGGAAGAATCGGAGCTGCTTGATTCTGATGATGACTCGTATGGTGATGAGTCAATTTCCCATTCGGGGTGTTCGCTCTGGTCAGGCTGTAGCGGAGCTGGCTCTAGCTGAGCGGATTCTGTTTGTTGAGCAGGCTCTTGTTCGGCACCGACGTTATCCAGGCCGCCAATAGCTGCTTCGAGTGCGTGGGTCAAGGATGGGGGGCTCTCCGGCCGGTCAATAGCCATAGCATCTGATGTATTGTCCTCTACTAGTCGTTCCAGTTCAGTCTTCGCTGGCATGTCGTTGTGGTCTGCGGGTGTTGGCTTGGTATCTGCAATTGGCTGACTCGCGTCTTTCATCTCGTTGTCCTCCGAAGCGCTGGCAGCGGCGATGAGTATATCGGTGGGAAGGGGTGGAAGCACTTCATTAGGCTTCGCCTGCCCTAGGCCAGGAATCTGAAAGCCTGACATCGCGGCGTAACAACTGAAGAGCACCGCCCAAAAGTCGCAGGATTTGAGAGAAGGATCGCCGTGGGGCGGATTGGAAGTAATCAACAGATAGAGTAATTGTGGAGAGGACCTTTATAGTTAAATGATTGAGAAGAATAAGTGAGCTTATATTTACGATATGAATATGCCTTTGCTGTGAAATTGCTTGCAATATTGCCGTTGGGCTGGTTGCAAGTTCATGAAGGCGAAAGATTCGGACGGAGGAATGTTAACTGATAACCTTGGAAGATGAAAAAAATCCAGGTGAAGATAAGCGGTGGATCCTCGGGCTGCATTAGCGCGATCTTCACCGAGCACTGACCGAGACTCCGCTGAGGTCATCAGAAAGGTCCGAGGTCCCCAAAAGTTGAGCTGGCCTTGACTGACGATACTCCGTACATCTCACCAAAAACCATCAATCTCCGCAGAACTGGAGTCACCATGGCTCCAAACCCCACCGCAGAGAAGGCGGAAAATGTGCCTTTTGTGCACCCATCTGCCGGCCATGCAAAGAAAAAGTACGCATCTGAAGGAAGTAGGTACTCTCTGGTGCGCTCAACAATGCTGACTGGCCCTCTCAACCAACAGACGGTTCAGCGCATACTCTATGCAGCCCATCTCGGCCTTCTACCTCTTCTTTGGAGCCAATATGGTAGCAGCTCTATTCGCACCCATTCAGGACTGTGATGAGACATTTAATTACTGGGAGCCAGCACATTATCTCTCACATGGATATGGTCTGCAGACGTGGGAGTACTCTCCCGACTATGCCATCCGGAGCTGGCTTTACATCGCCCTCCACGCTATTGTCGGCAATGTGCGAAGAATACTGCCCCAATCAAACAAGGTGGGTTTTGTTTCCATGGCATGGTGGTTCTACTAATTGGCTTGATTCGTCAGGTCTCTGAGTTCTACTTTGTCCGCTATGGCCTAGCTTTACTCTGCGCTGTCTGCCAAACCATCATGTTTCAGAGCATCAGTTTGGCAGTCAATGCCCGAATTGGCCTTTTCTTCCTCATTGCCACTATTATAAGCCCTGGAAACTTCCATGCCAGTACAGCTTTTTTGCCCTCGAGCTTTGCCATGTATATGTGCATGATTGGTGCAGCTTCATTTATGAATTGGCGCGGCGGTTTGAAGACCTGGCAAGGCATGGCTTGGTTCGCCATGGGTGGCATTCTTGGATGGCCATTTGCGGCTGCGCTTTGTGCGCCATACATACTTGAGGAACTTGTCCTTATCCTTTTCAGTGATAAGGACTCTCTGATTGATGGTCTGATTCGATTCTTTCGCGGTGTTATTGCTGCCTTGCTCGTTCTGGTAAGTCTAGCGCTATGCCAAGTTCATAAACCTCTCTCACCATCATTAGTTCTTCGACTTCACTATCAATCTTTTCTTTTACAAGAAATCCGTAGTCGTCACATGGAACATTGTCAAGTACAACATCTTCTCGTCTACTGGCGGTCCTGAGCTCTACGGAACTGAGCCCTGGACATTCTACTTCAAGAACCTGGCATTGAATTTCAATATTTGGTTCATTCTCGCCCTCTTGGCCTTGCCACTATTCTTGATTCAGAAGATTGTTTCCCCATCGGCACAGGGATTTTCCAGTGGCCTGCGGACAATTGTGTTCGTCGCCCCCTTTTATATGTGGCTCGCGATTTTCACGGCTCAGCCGCACAAGGAGGAGAGATTCATGTACCCAGCATATCCATTCTTAGCACTCAATGCTGCTATGTCGCTGCACATTATCTTGTCTGCGATTGGAAACTCGGACCCGAAGACGCTGGTGGGCAAGATCCCCGCACGCCTGAAACTCCTCGGTGTCAGTCTTGTGCTCTTCCTCTCATTCGACGTTGCACTTGCTCGCATCTTTGGTTTGTACTCGGCATATTCTGGCCCTCTCAAGGTCTATGCACCATTATGGGGCGACAGGTCGACAGACAGGCTTGGAGGAGATGGCGATAATGTGTGCTTCGGCAAAGAGTGGTATCGATTCCCATCGTCCTATTTCCTCCCGTTTGATATGCATGCCAAGTTCCTGCGCTCGGAATTCCGCGGCTTGCTACCTGGCGAGTTTTCAGAGGCTAGGACCGGCTTTGGTTTCTGGAGCGGGACTTGGCTGCCCACTAGTGGCCTCAATGACCGCAACGAGGAAGACTTGAGCAATTATGTCGACCCACGCATGTGCTCATTTTTGGTGGACACACGATACCCCGAGCGGAAAGAACCGCTGCCGCCTCATGAGCCGGACTACATTGCAGACTCCAAGCACTGGGAGGTTGTGAAATGCGTGCCTTTCCTCGACGCGGCCAATACACATATCTTGGCCCGGACCCTGTGGGTTCCTGATCTAGACATTGTCCCCGACAAGTTTAAAAGGAGATGGGGTCAACATTGCTTACTCCAACGCAAGAGGAGGACCGAAGCGCCGGGTATATGGGTAAAGCCTGGGGAGATGATGATGGGCTGAAATGTATGGCTGCAGACGACTCTATTGTGCCATCAGCCCCATGAACGATGTGAAATCCTCAGGCCGTGTCCTCATGTACAATTAGGTCTGGGTCATGGGTATTTGGTAGAGGAGCGAGAGGAGCGACATAGACGCGGCTCGGACCGGCTACGGCTTTGATCGGTGACCGGCACACGGATCCCTTTCGGCTGTGTGGAGGCTATCGGCGCCGTTCCCCCGCACGCCGTGATGCCGGCCTGGACCACCGACTGCCGACAACGACTCCTGCACCGCTTTCGTTCGGATATGCCGGTTCAACAATACAAACAAAGCAAAGTCACGGCTTTGGTCCGTCAGGGTGTTAATCTTGGCACTTTAGAAAAATCTTAACGTGTCTTGGCTAAAAAAAGAAGTCAGCCAGTCAGTGAGGCAGGTGAATTTAGAATGATATTATAATTGGCCGTCTTGACCAGTCCCGACTTCCGTAGGCATCGCCAAGCCGCAAACACAGCGCCTTTTGACGCTCGAATATCGGGTTTTCATGTTTTCAGCACACAATCGATTCCACATGCTCCGTCCCGCCTTCCGATGTGATCGGCTCTCGCCTCGCCTCTGTGCTATGTCATCAAATCCAGGAGACAAATACGTTCCACCCCTCCAATGCTCACGCGACATCTTCTCAATCACCAACATTCCTATCATTCTCCCTTCCCAGCCCCGTGATACTGCCGTGGCCTATAGAACCCGGACCTCCCATTCTTTCTCCTCCTCTCATCCCATGAGATCACGTTTTTAACTGGTATTCATTACTTGTCGAGCTCAGCTGGATGCTCTCAGATTAGACGGGATGGCGCAGGACCGCCGCATTTCTGAGTTCCTGACGAACAAGGTTCTTGGTATTGATATCGACGAACGGTACTCGAAACAGCCGCGCGATCTCGATAACCGAGCAAAAGAAGCACTCAATCCCGCCGAGATTTACCTTGAAGAGGAACCTACGGTGGTAGAATGGCTGAAAGAACAGATGCCGACGGGGAGGGGGACTCTTTGCTACGTGAAGAGCTTATTCCCATTTGCATCATGGATTTGCCGATATAATCTGGGATGGTTGTGTGGAGACATTGTTGCTGGTACGGTATCTCGCTGGATGTGTAGGCCTTGCAAGACTAACACATCGACCTTAGGCATCACAATCGGTATGGTGGTTGTGCCCCAGGCCATGGCGTACGCGGCGCTTGCCCAGTTGACACCAGCGTATGGTTTATATACGTCGTTTACCGGTGCTGCTCTGTACTGGGTGTTTGGAACCTCCAAGGATATTGTTATTGGTGTACGGAGCTTTCTTTCTCAGTCAAATGAGCTCTAATCATACTGATTTCAAGATTGCAGACAACCGCCGTCGGTTCACTCTTGGTAGGCCAAGTAATTGGCCGAGTTTCGGAAACTGCTCCGGGAGACTACGCGCCGGAGGAGATAGCTCATACCCTGGGCTTGATGACTGGTATCGTCTTACTCTTCTTCGGGCTCTTGAGACTGGGATGGATTATTGAGTTCATCCCCTACATCCCTATCTCAGCATTTGTTACCGCTGCGGGTATAACCATCATCTCCACGCAGATTCCAACCGTTTTGGGTATTCCAGGCATCAATACAAGAGAGGCCCCATACCAGGTGATGATAAATACTCTCAAAGGCCTTCCGAATGCGAAACTAGATGCTGCAATTGGTCTTTCATCCATTACTCTGCTTTTCGCCATCCGCGGCTTCTGTACAATGATGGAGCAGAGACGGCCTGACCAGAAGCGCACCTGGTCCTTTATCTCGTCACTCCGCCTAACTTTTATCATGGTGCTTTTCACCATCATCAGCTTCGTTGTCCATCGTGGCACACCGCTTGAAAATGCCAAGTTTCGCATTGTCGGGTCTATCGAGCGCGGTAAGCCTTCTAATATTGAACTTGTATTGGTACCACATTGCCGCTGACTTACCGACAGGCTTTCAGCGGATTGGCATCCCAAGACCTAGTAGTGATCTATTGGGACATATCATGCCAGAACTTCCTGCCGTTGCCATCATCTTGGTTATTGAGCATATTGCCATTGCGAAGGCGATGGGAAGGATGTACAGCTACACCATAAACCCATCCCAGGAGATTGTAGCACTCGGAGCAGCCAACCTGCTTAGCCCATTTGTCGGTGGCTATGTCTGCACCGGCTCTTTTGGGGCATCTGCCGTGTTATCAAAAGCTGGTGTTCGCACACCTCTTGCGGGCCTTTTTAGTGCCATGGTGTTGATACTGTCCCTGTACGCCTTGACTGGTGTTTTCTATTACATCCCTAAGGCGGCTTTAGCTGGCCTCATCATCCATGCTGTCTGCAATTTATTGAACCCACCCAAGAACCTTTTTAGGTATTGGCAGTTGTCCCCCCTCGAGCTGTTCATTTGGGTCATAGGCGTTGTCCTGGCCATATTTTATTCTCTTGAATGGTCCATCTACGCCGGTATCATTCTCTCGATCATGGTGTTGCTTTTTCGTCTTTCAAGGACTCGAGGTCGCTTTCTTGGTTTGGTTCGAGTCCGGCGAACTGGTAGGCAGAGAAGTCAATCAGACGGTGACCTAGGTGCTGCTGGTTTTTTCAAGGGCCAGGACTCCACACGGGCAGTGTTTCTTCCCATGGATCGGAAGGATGCCTCGAATCCAAGAGTCAAGGTCAAGTCGCCTTACCCTGGAGTTTTCGTTTACCGCTTGAGCGAAGGCTACAATTACACCAACCAAGCGTACCATGTGGACACTTTGTCGAAATACATTATTACAAACACTAGGCGCACGTCCGAAGAGCACTACGAAAAGGAGTCGGACCGTCTGTGGAATGACGCTGGACCGATAGTCCACAAGGGCAGCAACCCCGAGGACCTGCCTATTCTTCGAGCGGTCATTCTGGACTTTGCGGCAGTTAACAACATAGACATTACATCGATTCAGGGGCTGATTGACTTGAGGAATACCTTTGATCAATACACTGCGCCTGATACGGTGGAATGGCATTTTGCCAATGTGAACAATCGATGGACAAGACGAGCGCTGGCTGTGGCCGGGTTTGGCTATCCAACATCACAGAATCCGGAGGCTCTGAATCATTGGAAGCCCCTTTACAGCATTGCGCCTATAGACTTGAAGACACACGGAGCATTAATGAAAGAAAGACGCCGAAGCATAGACACGGAGAGGGATGCAGAGCGAACAGATGGTCACAAGGGACCAAAACCGACACAGCATTCGATAGATGCAGACAGGATGTCGGTGGATACCAAGATTGATGTTGAGACATCATCAGGCGAAAGCACACCGGTTGGGAAAATGGCATCTGTCTCCGCCGTGGATAGGCCGTTCTTCCATCTAGATCTGCATGAGGCTGTAGAGTCTGCAGTGATGGATGCGCGAGCGAAGGATATAGCGATATAACAACCTGTGATCATGATACACGAATGGGACGGACTTTAATGATAATGATTGATGGGCTTGAGAGACTTTTTGGAGAGGGATTGTCTTTGGAGCAGTAGAGGCCATACCACTTCCAAGACACATTAGGCTTATGAGGTAGTTATTATACTGTATGAAATACGTGAAACATCAAAGGGCAGACTTATTGAAAATTGTATTAAGCCTCATTTCTCATGTCTAGGTGATTATCACGGGCATCCATGGATTGTTGACTAAACTGTTTCTCAAAGCTGATTGAACCAGTCTCTTCAGCATCTCCCCGCCCCGTGAAGCCTTTATGATACCCTTGGCTTTCCAACTTCACGGAGAGACTCGCCGTTATGGCTCTTGGTCCGTATCTTGAGTCGAAACATACAACCGCGCATGGGCTCTTGAGCTGACAGCGCCAATGAAGTACATGAGCTTGCGTTCATCCCAGGCCACAGGGATGCTAGATGTTGTGGTATTTGATTCGTCGTGTTTGACACCCGGAGCCCGTCCCCATGATCTGCCCGCCCGTGAAGCTCGTGGTGTCGGAATCGAGATGCGCCTGAGTCCTCTTCCTGCTCCTTATCCCAGAACCAGTTCGTATAGTATGATTAACGTGTTGACTATAATCAGCGGCGCTGTTTGACCAAGTCAGCGTGTGTACAGCCCCTCCTTATTGTTCCCAGGGGGAGGGGGAGGGGGAACCTACGTCGCATTACCATGCGCACACTGGCGATCAGGGCAACGAGTTTGGCTTTCACACTGTTTGCATCTGCGCCGGCGCCGAAAGCTGGGTCGTAGGAGGTTGTTGAGAGACCGATGCGTGCGAGGAAGCGGTCGTCGGAGAGGATGGCGAGGGCGTTGGTGAGAAGGCAGAGGACGTAGACGAGGTTGCCTAGGAACAGCATTTTGGGTGGTTTTTCGTCTTTTGTTAGGAGAGGGGAGAGGAGGAGGATGGAAGAGAGGAGGGAGAGACACGAAGTGTGTCGCGCGCTGGAGAGGCGATGATGTCGTTGAGGCAATGCGGCGTGTCAATTCCAAGCTGGCCTTTTGGCAAGGGGTGCGATAAGGCTTATCGGAGCTACAGGGCGTTTGGTCGCTTTGGTGTGGGTCAGGTGATTGATTGCTCGTGTTGGCGCCTTTTCTATCATCATCAGAACAAGTTCTCTTTTCCATTATTATTACTTACTTATTATTATATTAACTCATATCTGAAAAAATTCACAAAAATGACATTGATAGTGCGCTTTTATGAGAGGCCCGTTGTCAAATTATAATACTACTATCAGCAGTCTTGCTATATTTCGAGTCTCATTCTCGTACCATCCATATCGCCCGTTCAATGCAAAACAGATCCTCTAATCCTCCTGCTTTCTTCCTTTCAGTCTCAGCAAATTAGTTCACCTTTCTGAATCGGAATGACATTAAAGCCGGCAGCTGCACGAAATTAGCCGTTGACTCGAGTCTTTCTGGGATCTTATCCTTCTCCGTAAAGTTCGGTTCTTCCAACGCATCCATCACCAATCCCCTCTTGAAGAAGGTGCCGAAAAGCTCGTGGAGTGGCCGATGGAAGTAGATCTACCGCAAATATATTATGAGATGAAAACTAATCAAGGACTGAGGTGCTTTTTCAACCTACCTGACGCGTCTTCTGGCCGACGACGGCGACGCCTTTCGCGGGCTTGACATCGAGGTACTCTCTGATGACTTTGCTGCGGATGACTTCCAGGTCGCCTGTTTCAGGATTGAACTTGACTTCGACGTTGCGTGAGTGATTGGAGGTGAAGAAGACGGGGTGAAGCATGGTGGCAACGAAGCTATCATGGCAGACGAAACAAATAAGTCACTGCTGTATCTCTGCCCGAAAGCATACGGAAATAATATCAAAAATGGTTGACTTACACGCCACCCTTCTTCAAAAGTTTAGGAAGAGCGTCTGCAAGTGGTTCTAGCGTGGCCACGTCCATGATGGCCATGTTCATAAGGACAATGTCAAAACCGCCAAACTCCAATGGCGATTAGTTTGAAGCTCTATAGAACACAACACTACAGGGGGGAAGCACAGCAGGGTCTCACCTGAGCAGCCTTTTCCACGATGGGCACGAAGTCGTTCGCATCCGTCACGTCAAGCTTGCTGAAGGAGATCCTATCTTTGCCAGCCTCATACTTCCTTGCCTGCTCAAGCATGCCAAAGGTGCCATCGGTCGCAGTTACGGTGGCGCCATGGCTGGCGAGCCAGCGGGAGCAGAGGCCGTTGCCAGTGGCTAGGTCCAGAGCGCGGCAGCCTTTTATCTTGAGGCTGTCGCCGAGAAGTCTTTGTAGGCTGGGCTCTTGCAGGAGTTTCCAGTATTTGTTGCCTAGTTCGCCAATGCCTGAGTCCCAGAACTCTGCGTTGTCTTCCCAGGATGAGAGGGCTTCTTGGCTCAGTTCGGGGGCAGAGGCGGGCATTGTGATGGAAGTTTTGGGAGCTAAACTATTCGCTTTTGCAGTTTCAAAGCTGCAATTTCTGGATCAAGTGAAAGAAACAAAAGAAATCCGGGGTGTTTCTCCTGTAAGTATAGCTAAATACACAGTTATCGAATCGTCTGGGCAGTGTTCAACTGCAATATTCTCCGCCAAGCCCAATCAATTCGCCGAGTGACTCAGCCAGTAGCCCATAGACGCATTGCATCATTCTTCTATGCAGGACTGAGGGCCATTGCTTAAATAGGGAGGTAAAACTTGGTGAGGTGGAATATGCTCCAAAGTTTGGGTGATTGTTACCCGATTGTTGCATCTCGTTGAATTAATGAATATAAACCACCTTCTCGGGAATTAACACGAGCTGACCCAATATGCTGCTGGATTTTAATCACTAGGATTTTGGTGGTGTTGGCATTCAAGTTTAGTGGCTCCGGACCGGTCCGTCCGAAACCCGGAAAACACTGGCAAAACACTCCGGAGCGGTACGATCAACCGCCGGAATTGTAGAAAATTGTGCGAAAAACTAGATTTCGTGCAAGATATTTCTCGAGGATGGAACCGTCTGGAAGTTATGGTACCGTAAAACTTTAACAATCGAACTTGGATTGACCATTGTGATAGTCAAGAGATCTCAAGTATTATTACACGGGGGACAGCAAATCAGAAAGATGTCAGTGAAAGGCAAAGCAACGGCATACCTCCAGAGAAAGGCTCTCAAAAGACATCAAAAGGGCACCAGAAGCAACTCCAAAGCATACCACAATAAACTATCCCAGAGGCCTAAATCTCGCCATCGTCTTTATTGGACTCTTCCTGCTCTGCCTCTAGTCGGCATTCTTTGTAACTAGTTATTGCATCCCATAGTTGGCCATTGGAGCACTGATAATTACTACGCCGGAATCTTTCGCGCCCAAAAATAACTGATCTCTCTATACTAACCTTGTTCACTCTATTGTGCGTTTTTATATCTGAAATTCTCCATGGGAGTCCAGGCGTGATAGTTAGTATATAGTACGGGGACGTACTCCGTAGATTGATAAGGACCCGGATCCCCCGCAAACCCCAGTGTCCCGCATCACATATGCCGTGCTCCGATATCGTCCATCGTCATAGGCTGTTCAAGGACGCGATAAATCCACTACGAGGCCCAGCCCAAGACCAAGCTTACCTTAAGTATCTCACCAGTGCCCCCACGACCGAATCCAAATAGCCTCAGCCGTACATACTAGTCGGTTCCCGATCGGTGAGCCGACAGGATGACGATATCTCTCTTCCTAGTAGTACTTCTACCTGCCATCTTCACCTGAAGTCCAAGAGATTGCCATTGTGTCTGTTAGGACGTAGATGTCAGTCAAGATGGAGGCATCAGACTCCCCATTCGCGTTACTGCCCAATGAGGTATGCTGTTTGTCGGTGGTCACTTGCTGAAGCCCGGACTACTGATCATTTGACAGCTTCTCTCCACCATCATCGCGGAGCTCTCGACCAAAGATCTCCTCCAGCTCGTCGCCGTCAACCGTCGCTTTTCCTCCCTAGCTGCTCGTACCCTCCACCAGCGTCTCCTAGAGACAGCTTCGTTGCCAGATAATGAAGTTATCCTCGAGTGCTACCACCCAAGTGCCAAGATCTCTACACCCTATCTGTCGTGTCGATATCTCGGGACAGCAGTATGTGATGGCCCGGCCATTGACGACAACGCCCCCAGCTTTCTGGACCTACGGAGACTATATTCATCACTTCGGCCGGTCGTGACGGAAGACAACCGAAAGAGGCGACTTCGATATGCGTGGTCTATAATGCCAACATCTGGCGGGGGTACTAACATCCAGGTCGCCGCTGACGACATGGAAGATGAGACCGCCCAACAGGAAGTCTTCTTAGATGAAGGAGAACGATTCTCGCAGCTTTGCACCATGACAAATGTCGTCAAAGAGGGCTCCAGACGCGGGTTCTTCACGCGCCACGTCAACATCAGTGATAGTGTCATTCGCGTTTTCAGAGACTGGCTCTCTAACATGCTAGCCAGCGGAGATACCTCCTCCGCCGCCGCCGCTTCTGTGGCCGATGTAGGCGCGTTTTCGTCGGACGATACGCGTCTGCTGTGGGTGGATGACTCAAAGAGCGTGGGACTGAGGTTCAGGGTAACACCCGGATCGGAGGCAAGGGGCACTATTTTCGAGGATGAACCACCAGTGTGTTACAACTTGGTGTATGAAGGTTGGTGGGCGATTCACATGTGTCTTGGTCTTTCGAGCCATGTGTGACTTTCTTGACTTTCTACTGTGGATGATAGGCTGACTCGAGATGGTTAGAGTTGCTGGTGCGTACGAGTATGCTGCTTTTGGCGGTGGAAGAAGCGGCTGCGGAACATGTGGCTCATTCGGGTACAGATATGATAATTGCCATGGTATGAGTGTAAAATGGCTTCATGTCTACAGCCTTCTCTTCACAGAGGTGGTTGTCGCATATTAAAGTTTTTTTGGTGCCCTGATCAGCGGCGGTATGTTAGATGGGCGTTGCTGCAATCACGGACCACGCCGAGTTTTTTATGGACGTCTGCTCATACATATGGATCTGTGGCGGGTGCTTCAAGAATGGATGAAAGAACCTGGCAGTCGAGCCAGCCCAGCCGTTATTGAAGCAATATATCTCGGCCCTGCCAAGTCAGAGCGGGTGAGCCCTGTTGCCGCTGATGAAAGAGTTCATGCATTTGTATGCAAGTTCTATGGGCGCTTGTGCATACATATATCATGACAGGCCGCATGTACGAGCTTAGTATATTTTCTATTACGGAACGGGAAACACATTGATGTCATTCGTGATTGAAGGATGAACATAAGGGAGGATCTTACCCTAGAGGCATGTCGGGCTCGGAGAAGAGCACTTCTCCATGACCTTGCATTCAGATGATATCATCGGGTTCCACGTCCAAATGCATCTCCGTCAAAGCTGTGATTCCCGGGACCGGCAGTTATTGCGTCTACTTGCTTGCTTACTGCTTGCTTGGTGCTTGCTGCATGTCCATCCGTACATAGGGCTGCTTGACCATCTGCATCGTGCGAGGCAGAGAATCAAGGAGCAATGCAGGATTGTAGGATTGCAGGAGAAGCCCCAACAATCCACAGGATAAGCGATTGGTGCGGGTGGTCTACTAGTCGGCAAAAGGAAGGTTTTTTGTCAATCGTTGCGAATTCTGTACTCCGTACTCCGTACATACAATGAACTTGTGGACACCTCGTATGCAACCTCATGTAGACTCATGGCTGAGTGCCGACAGAAGCGCCACCCAAACACCCTGGCCTGGTTTTCTGCATAGGCTTGCCTCTACGAGTCGTATGGCTGTTGGTGGCTGCATGTAAGGAATAGGGAGTGACAGAGTCGCAGTAAGATCCGTTCTGGCGGTGACGACGGAATCGGTAAATGGACAATCCGACTGGTTGATTTGCTAAGGATTATAGAATCAAGAAACGGTGAAATATTGTGTTGTTGCACAACATGTTGACCGTGATGTGATATTGATGCGTCAGCTTATGCATTATCAGTCACATGCCAACTAGTACTACTAAGCCAGAGTCTAGTCGTACTACTAATACTAATACTCGGGGCCACGAAAGAATAAATTATGTTGATAACATGTTAGTTAAATGCTAATAGTTGTCAAGATGATACTAGCAGAATTCCCTCAACAAGGTCAGTGCTTATTGATAGCATGTAGTAGATAGATGGCAGCAGTAGTAGCAGCAGTAGTATAGGTAGTACGAAGATGGCCCAAGTGCTAAATTCTTATGCCCTTGGAGGTTGGAACAAGGGCATTGTCCCTCAAGAATGCAATGGACAACATGGCATTGGCCAAAACCCCGTTGCGAAAAGTGGGCACGCCGAGTTTTCAAGCATTTTGCAGAGGCTTCTTGCGGCTCCCTGGACTGGGATACTGACATGCTTCCCCTGCATTTTGGCTGGAAGAGGGAAGAATTTTCGTATCTTGCCCTTTTGGTACTACGTGTTACTCCTGCTAGTACTACTACTACTCCGTATTTGTACGAGCCATATGCGTGAACACGGCGGTATTGTCCCCTTCTTGGCCGGTAGCTTACGAAAAGTCCACAGTCACGAGATGGTGCCTGAGTGCCTAGGTTACATGCCGCCCTTGCGGTTGCAGTTGGAGTTGCAGTTGCAGCGCAGCGAACCAGCACGGCTGAGAGAGGGTCAGTGTGGTGTTCACATGCATACTACTACTACTGCTACTACTACTTGTAAAACGCAACGAAAACAAACCAAGCAGTAGCTAGATATGAAATGTGCCATGGTGACCTTCAGTGGTGGCGGCGGCCGGGACGGGAGCGGGAAATAATAGGCCGGATCGCAGATAAACTCGAGCGGGTGGCTTTTTTGCTATTTTCTTTGAGAGATGTTAGCGTTTTGGCGATCACCGGTTTTTTTTGGTGTGTGTTGTCCATCCAATGCTGTTTCAGCTGTCCCTTTTTTCCCGGCTCCCTCAGCACAAAGTCGAGGGCCGTGGTCTCCGCCTGGGATCCGCCGCCAGTGCCCTGGGAACGCTAAGGTGCCTAAAAACTGCCCTATAACCGCCAGCCTCCAGACCACTAACCTGCTGTGCCCTAGCGGGCTCCAGAGACCCCCTGAACACACACACAGCCCCCGCTGTCTGGCCCGCCGAGCCGTCAGAGGTCAAAGCTCCTGGACCGTCAGCCTCTCAGCTTCCAAGACTCGCTCTCGCGCTCTTCACCACCAACGCCTCGTTTGCGAAGAGCCTCCGCCACCAACTACTCGTAAGCTCGCGGATTTTCGGATTCCCCTCCCTGCCGCCTCGCGTTTTCGTCTGCCACACACAGAGTTGACATGGGTGACAGGCCTCAAGCTTCTGCCAAAAGGCTGCGGTTATCGGTCTGTTGTCCGCGGCGCATGGATCAGGGACAACGCGCGGCCAAGGCGACAAGGAACAGTGCAGATGGATGATGTCTGAGAGCGACGATAACCAGCTTGGCAATGATCCAGAACCGGCAGACTATTGGCTGCAGGTATCATCTTGCTGCAATGCAATGCGATGTGATGCCCATATCCCATACATATTTGTGCATACATCCCCATGTATGTATGTATGTGCCTACATACATATACACATACGTACATGCTCGTACTCCGTACAGACGCAAGGCACATGCTGCTCCCTGCTCACTGACTGTTTCGTTTCTCCCGAAGAGTCGGTCGGCGAACAGGACAGCGCCCGCAGTATCGGTACGAACTCTCCGTTACGAGAGACATGGATTCACAAGCCAAGGCTCTTTACGCTTTGCGTCTCTCTCCCCTTGTTCCAGCCTGCCAGCCAGCCAACCAGGGCCATCTCTCTTGTCGGCTTTTCATCCCTTCTTGAATCTTCTCCTGTATGTCTCTGCCGATCTCCACGCAGTGTCTTGCTGCTTATGCAGGCTCAGATCCACCCGGGATGTCTTCCAGTGCGTTCCCGTAGCGTAGCTCCATTCGTCTATAGCCTGTCCATACACAGGCCAAAGACTTTCTTCTTCTATCCCCGGCCCCTCCGTTCCCAATCCTCCTCTCTTTTTTCTTTTATAGAATCATCTATCTATCCTATCTATCTATAGATAGCTTGGGTCCCGAGAGAGGCAATCTTTGATCTCCTCCACTTGTCGACCCTGTCCTCTCGCTCTTTTCGGTCATTCATACCCCATACATACACCCACATAACCCACCTGTCCATATGAACGAACTGGTCGCCTCACCCATTTTCGATTGCACCAAAGTCCAATAACGTCGAGGCCAAGCGGTTGAGATGGATTGTGAGCGTGCTGAGGCCGGTAGTGGCGGCGATTTGACCTTGACACGCCCGCCATCGATCCTCTCTTTAAAGACTGCGCTCTCCTTGCCATCCTTGCCTTCTTTGCCGCCTGCAGTGCCACTGCCGCCATTGCCGAAGGGTGTTACTTCTCCGACGACATCACGACCTGGGACGAGTAGGACGAATAGGACCAGCAGGACGAGCCGGACTAGCAGGACTAGCACGCCTGGCACACCGAGAGGAGTTTCATTTGGCTCATTATCGTCACGTCCAACCAAGATTATCAAGTATGGAACCGGAAAGTATTCACATGTTGAGTTGGTACCTCAACCAAGTGACGATCCTGAAGACCCACTGGTGAGTTGCTTCAAAATATCCGAGATGAGAATTGATGACTCACAACAACCAGAACTGGTCTCAATGGAGGAAGGAGTCCAACTTGGTTTCGCTACTCATGATGGTTGGCTTGATTGGTGCAATGAAGACTGCTTTCATCTCGACGAATGGAGACATGGCCACTCATTTCAGTGTGTCATACACTTACATCGCCGCCCTTACTGCTGCACCCTTGATGGTCTCGACTCTCACAGGCATGGTCAGCTCAATCGTCGCCAAACTCTACGGAAAGCGTCCGGTCTACCTGGCTTCATCCGTACTCGTTTTCATCGGATGTATCTTGAACACGACGGCGGAAAATAGCTACGGCCTATGCATGGGAGCCCGAGTGATACAGGGTCTCGGCTGGGGCGCTTTTGACGCGTTGCTCATGGAATCCATTCAAGACACTTACTATGTGAGACCATGTCGTCTTTCTTTTCCCTGCGAGATGTTACTTACACAGCATAGGAACATGAGCGGAATATTCGCGTCTCGCTTTACAACGTTCTCAGCATTGCGACGACATGGGGCTCACCCCTTATTGGAGGCGTCATCTCATACAATCTCGGCACTTTCGCCATCCAGTATCGCATCATCAGTGCACTCTTCTTCATTGCCTTCCTCCTTCTGGCTCTTGGTGCTCCCGAGACTGCTTTTGATCGCTCGAGAGCTGTCATCGCTCCCACTCCCGGCACCCCGATATCAGGCTTTGTCATTTCCTGCCCATGGCAGCTCCCACAGGCCAATCGTAAGCTCACCAAGGCGACTGTTATTGATTATGTGAAGGAGATGAAGCCATGGTCCTTTCGAGGTGACAAGAAGCTATCAACCGTTGTTCAGGCTCCACGGGCTCTCGCTGCCCCAACAACTATCCTTGTTTTTCTCCTCACGTTTATCCCTCAGTGTGCCCTGTGGGGTCTCACTGCCTCACTCGGTCTCCTTCTCACCCCCTCTCCCATTGACCTCGCCTCCAACGTGATGGGTACCCTTATGACTGGTCCCTGGATTCTCGCCACTTTCGTCGTTGCTGGCCTCTACCTCTACCGCTCCACTCATCAGAAATTCTCTCGCTTCGTCGGCAACCTCACCATCGCCGGCGGTGCCGTCCTCGCGATCGTCGGTCTCCTTTCCTTCGGCCTCGTCATCGACAACTTGATGATCCACACTTCTTCCGACACCTTCTTCACCTCCGAGGCTGCTCGAAGACTCCGCCTCCCTGTTCTCTCCCTACAACTAGGCCTCCTCGCTGCTGGCGCCTCTGCCCTCGATGCAACCACCCGTCCATTCCTTGCCCGCTCCGCTTCCTTCACCGCGTCTAGCATGGCTACCGCTCAACGATCCATCGGCGACATGCACTCCTGTGTTATCATCATGAGAAACCTCCTTGCTGGTGCCTTTGTTCTCGCCACTCCACACGCCGTCGCTGTCATGGGCGGACTGAAGGCCTTGGTCATTGGCTTGGCGGCCGCACAATTTGTCCTGACAGTATTTGTTGTAGCGCTGTGGTGGTTTTTCGATGAGGCCGTCTGGAAAGCAGATGGCAAAGTGATGGGCCTGATGGACATGAGGATGTCGAAGCTCTCTGGAAGCTTCTTCGACACTGATTGATTCCGATTCCGATACTGACGATCGTTCCGATTTATTTTTACGACCTGATTGACAACCATTCTTTCCATTTCCTTTCACGCAAGTTATAGCGCCTGAAACGTGTCACGACAAGCACGAACATGAAAAACGACCGCAAAAAGAGCACGGAACTCTTGCGACATATGAAACAAACGAAGACAAAAACTATATATACTATACACAAAACGATGAAATGCGAAGAGACGAAAAAATGAACGAGCTTAGGCCTAGCTGGAAGAGGCCGTACATATTATTATCTTCATGTCTTTCTTTTATCTTTATATTTTACGCATTCACGAGATGAACTGTATATTACGACTTACTGACTGACTGACCAAATGTGTCATGATTCTTATGTATTATGCTTCAAAAGAAACAAAGGAGAGAGAATATGAAGCATTATTTGAGACAAGTTCGATCGTTTTGCCTTGTGACGCTGTGCGCAACCATTGAGATTGACGACCCTTAACAACTTTGAGGCTCTGCCACCAGGGTGATTGTGTGCCAGTAGGAATATACGTTTACAAAACTCAGGTTTAATCTCGGACCGTCTTTTCGAATGTGGTGTAATTGAACTGCACCATTTCTGCCGAAAATTACCGAGTACCATGGTAGGATGCTGATCGATATACAAGATGCTTGGGAGGGTCACTTATTACATTCACTGGAATGTGACAAAAGAGATTCAAAAAGCAAAAAGAAAACTTGAGCTCCGATACTGGGAATCGAACCCAGGGCTGCTCGGTTCTTCAACTGAAGGTTGAGAGCGAGCGATGTTAGCCACTACACCATATCGGATGCGATGTGCTAGTTGGATGCTGGACGAGAACACTGAAGGGAACCATATCCCAATGTAAGATAGTGGCCTGGCAGGATCATCATCTAATACTAGGATCGCACAAGTCTGGTCGCATTCGGAATGAGCCTCAAGAGTCGATCGAGACTATCGACGGCAACGCTCCTAGTTTGTCGGATGCCTAATGCATGAATACTGCTCCACATATGTACCTCTGCATCTCACCATGTGGAGAGCATACAGATGTGCATATCTATGTAGGATTGCATATCGTATATCGTCACTGCATGTTCGGCACTTATAGAATCCCAAGTACATCATTTGCTACAACGAGACATTCCCAATCCAGTTGTGTTCCAATTGTATTTAATGAAGTCTAACTATGTTTCCTGTCAGTTTTGTAATTCATAATATAGGTCTATTTACGTGTGTGCGGTCGAGTGCTCAAATTCTCTTTGCACCCGAATACCATGCAATGGGATATCGTCCCTTGTTTCGTCACTAGGGTTTGCCTGCATCGTGAAGGTCTTCACTGTGTGCTTATACCCCTTCGTATCTGGTCGCAGTGTCGCATCCATTGCTGTTGGCTGGACGTGACCGTCGGATCCCCCAGCGAACGAACTATCCGACTCCGTCTCATCTGCAAGTCTATAGAATGCACTGCCGCTCGATTTGCGATTCGACTCTGCGCTGGCCAGTGGGTTGACGCTTGTGCGTTGGCTCTGTCCATTGCTCGGGTTCGGCTTGTTACCATTGGAGACGTTGGCACCGGATGAATCCGCACTCTTCGAACTGAGAAACCTGCCTTTGAGGCCTATACTGTTCAAAAAGAGTCTCACAATGGGCAGTAGGGTCGGGAGACAAGCGGAGACGATGCCAGCGGACATTTCGATTGCGGTCCAACCGACAGTAGGCGCAAGGGTGTAGGTAGGGTCGGTATTCGAATAGGTGAAGAGTACAGACGTTCGATAGGCCGAGGCGAAAACAACACTGCAAGCAAGGCATATTTGGTTAGCTAGAGACGCAAGACAAGGGGTGAGTTGACACTTACAAAAAGCCCAAGCTAAAGGCAAGGGTCAAACACAGCTTTTCTATCGTTCTCAACTGTAGTTTCCATATTTGCGGAATCGGCATCAGCAGAATGGCCAGATCAGTGAAGATAGTTGAGGCGGCGTTGGCAATCCAGGTGCCGACTTGGTTGATACAGTGTCCCGGAAGATCAGGATACCAGAGTTTCTCGACAGGGACGCAGATGAAGATGAAGAGAAATGTAATGCAAATCACCCATGCCATGACAAAGGCGCCGACAGCCCATGCCATTTTCTTGAAGTAAGGGACGCGGAAGATGCGATAGTACATCAACAGGACAGCCAGCTTAGTCCAGCCAAGGTTCCAGGCGTAGAAGATCTCAGCAACCACAAGCCATTTGGCCATCATGACAATGTCTCCTAGCTCAACGAAGTCGGCATGGATGCCCATACCGTAATAGTACATGGCAAAGATGAACCCGACAACGGCCAGATTCCAGAACTATCCGCACGCCATATTGTCAGAAATGGTTTCTTTTTCTAATTTATTTGGTTACCATCGGAAATGTAGTCGGCCTACCATTGAGAAGATAATCATGTAATCATCCCACCACAGTTCTTGTGCCTTGAGGCGCCGGCTAACCACGCGCAAACCGACTGATATGGCAGCCAAAGCTGTCACCGCCGAAAGCACCTGCACGATCCATGGTTGAATGTTGTCTGGATCGTATCCGGGCAAGCCTGGAAGCTGGGAATGAGAAGAACCTTCAGCGCCTTGAGCCATCAGAACGGCATAGCTCAAAACGTGGACCAAAGGGCTCACGAAACACTACCGAAAGGCGAGTACGCGTTCATCGGAGTATCTGATGACTTGCGAAAGCTGCCTTTTGTAAATTCTTTCTTCCTTGCCTCCCGAAGTTAGTAACAGTGATTGCCGGTTAGAAAAGACTGGGATTTGCCGCCCCTTTTTGCTCCATCATGATGCACAAACCCTCGGCTACGAATCGTTACATAATGTGACCATGACGGACAGGGAGTCGAAAGGAAATAGAAGTGACATATCGAATGATGATCCCTCAACTATCAGCTAACGACTCCGTTAACAGCGGGCCCAACTTCTTCAACTGGATAGCGCCAAACCACGGAACCGCAGGCCCGTGCCGCGACGATTGTTGTTTGTTCTTCAGAAATCCACTTAAGAATCCACTCAAGTTTAGTAGTAGTAAATCGGTTCGCCGAAGAGCTTTTTTTCGGCTAATCCAGTTCAATCGATTCGACAGCACTCTTGTACCTGTCGAAGTTTGGAGTCTGGTCTGGTAGATATTACGGAGAGTACGGAGTAAATCTTTGGTCTGAAGAGGGGCTAGTATATCGTACTCCGTACTACGCTCTTGGGTAGCATTGCCTCGGCTCTTGATAGTACTACTTGACTTGTATGATCTCAGCAGACCATACATCTGTAAAACGCCGCCCCCTACGGAGTATACTCCATAAGTTGACTTATTACGGTAAAGACAACCGCCACGTTCGCTCGTGTGCCAAAACTAGGATAGGCGGGCGGAGCATGCTGTCAGTCCGAGCAACCGAGCAACCCATGGACTCATGAAGCCAGGGTCCTAGCCTGACGATCCCAATCCTACAAGTACATGGGGTTTCCCCTCATCTGTCAGGTAAACCTGATGGTCCATTCTGGAAACGAAGAACCCGAGAGTCACCGACTCAGTGCAATATGGCTGCTGAAACCACCACTGTCCAAGTCCCGCATCTTGGCGGCATTTCCGCCGGCTACCGCATCTCTAATGGCGCTCTCGACTCGGCCAAGCCCACTGTGATCCTCATCAATTCCATGTGCATGACGTCGTCTTTGTATGATGTCCAGTTCGGTAACAAGACCCTTACCGATGCGGTCAACCTCGTCGCCATTGAGCCTCTTGGCCACGGCGCTACTCGCTGCCCGTCTGAGCATTTCACCTATTGGGACACGGCCATCATGGCCTTGCAGGTTATGGATGCCCTCAGCATTGATAAGGCATTTGCGCTAGGCACTAGCCAAGGAGGTTTCATTATCATGAGAATGGCACTGCTCGCGCCGGAGAGGGTATGTTCGAGTACTACTGGGCTCTATGTCTTCCTGTGCTAGTATTTCAGAACTGAGGGCTAACGAACCCACCTAGATTTTGGGCCTTTTGCCTCTTGGCACGTCAATGGATTACGAATCGTCTTCGTCCCGTGAGCTGGGATGCTGGGACCCAAAAACACAGCTTGCGCCTATATATGATAGTCTGTGCAGCGATGTGCCTGCCCCAGACTTTGTTATTAACGAGACTCTACGCGGCCTAGTTGTGAATCTCGGCTTTTCTGAAACCATTACACCTGAGACGGCTGAGTTTTGGCACACCACCCTCAGGACCGTGTACTCGGGCGATGAGGGACGAAAGAAGCTGCGAATGGCGTTTGCCTGTCTGTTAGACCGAGATAGTCTCCTGCGTCGTTTACGGGATATCAAGTGCCCCGTATATTGGCTTCAGGTAATTTTCAGGAGAGTATTTCAGCCTTGTTTTCTTACTGACTTCCGCGGCAGGGCAAAGAGGATCCTGTGTTTGGCGTCACCGCGCCAGCGGAGCATATCAAGCTCTTTACGGCTTCTCCAGAGGCTACGCTGACTCTGGTCGAAAAAGGTGGCCATTACCTCAGCGCAACAAGTCCTGAAGAGATCCAGGGGGCATTGTTGAAGATGGTGAAGTTATATGCATGAATGAAGTGGCCCGATCAACAAGTGGTCCGGAATGAATGGATGAGGCGATGGGCTTGAAGAGCAAGTCACTAGGCAGGGACGACGAACCCTGCATGAGACATGTTATTCTAGAAATAATACGAGAACAACCTGATTCAGGAATATGGCTTTATAATCGAGCAATTAGATTTCGGAGTAATCCGGGTCCACAAGAGATAATCTCCGAAATCACCGATAGCACGCACAAAAACGAGACTGTGCATGACTCCTGGAAGACCCGATGCCGGTAGTTCGTGGCATGGAGCTGTATATCCTCTCCAAGTTCTCGTATAATATATATAGTACTATCGTAGGACTTCAATATTACCAGTACTCCGCAGTAGTATTATTATCGTCTAGCAATGTCAGAATTTAGCGTCAACTGCTAACATTTAAGGTTATTTATTATCCGTCCCAATTGCACTACGCTAGTATTACTCTTCATCCTCCTAAAATGCGGCCATAAGGTATTAATAGCTTTGGCGATTACGTGACCATCTGATAGATAACCTGAAGTCCAAGGTAGCCGCTTCTTCGTGATGTCTTGTCCCGGCTGGGCTGACATGCCTTTCGCATTTTTGCTTCATCTCATAACAATAGAAATGTTGTATTCAGTTGAGTTGAGATGTGTCTCTATCTTACACCTTCCCACCTCAAAATGCACTAAATTTCGCTTCAGACCTTTCTCCATCACTCAGTAAACTCAACAATCTTCTGCTCAATCCTCTTCAGCGAGTCCATCTCCTCGTTTTCCTTCTTCAGCTCCATCGCTCTCTTCTTGTAGTTCGGATCCCCCAATACTTTGTCAACACCTTCTCTTACCTGCTCCGGTGTTGGTACTCGTGTCCTCAGACTCAAGGCAAATCCGGCGAACTGGCCACGCATTATAACTTCTGGCTTTTCTTCCGTCTGTCCAGCAAATACGGTGGGCACCCCGTTCATCACTGCGTGTTGTAGTGCTCCGTAGCCACCATTCGAGATGAACACATCTGTGTGCTCCAGGATCAAATCGTAGGGGATGTAATCGATGACCCTTGCGTTTTCTGGGATCTCGATGTCCTCTGGCGCCTTAGCGCCCCATGAACCCAGTGTAGCAATGACCAGAATGTCATCACGACCGGCGAAAGCTTTCAGAGTGGGAGCGATGAGTTCTTGCCGATCCATGTTCACGGTGCCTTGAGAGACAAAAACAATATTATTTTTGCGGCCTTTGACTGCCGTATCCCCCAAAATTTCTGACCACCAGTCCGGATACTCGAAGGTGCTGTGTTCCCGCCGCGGCAGACAGCCAGCGAAATGAATCATGCTCGGCATATCACTCAAGGGGTACTCTAGACTTGGCGAACAAAGCATAAAAGTGGCATCGGAATTGGTAAACCACGCACTCCATGGGGAGTCCTCAGGAGTGATAGTACACTGACTGGCACTCAACGCCTTGTCCCGGGTCTCAAACACCGATCTCATGGGGCTCCCATTGTACAACAGATGCAGGACCTGGTTTCTTAAACGCCCCGACTCGGTCGAGTCTGGAGGTAGTCCAAGCATCATGGGCGCTGTGTCTTGGCTCTCTACAAAGAGGGGTATGGGGCTGATTCCGATTCGCTTCGGGACGCGGTCAATGCCCTCTGGCAGCGGGCGACCATACTTGAGTGGTAGGGTACCCATATTAAGGACGTCCTCGACAATAATGATTTGACGTTCCGGGTCTCGCTTGTGTAGGGCCTCCAAGGCCTCCATAGCCGCTTGCACCCTTATTGGCAGCTTTCTGAAAAAGATGTGATTGAGTTGTCCTGCAACTCTCTCCAACCCAGGTGGTAGAGATAACAATTCAGGGGAGAGATCTGGGTAGTCGGGGCCAAAAGGCTCTGGCATTTCAAGGAACTCAACGCCAGCGTTGATAATTGTGTCTTTGAAACTTTCCGAGCACATGAAGGCGACATTATAACCCCGCTTAACCATATAGGAGGCAATAGTCAATAGAGGTCCTACATGGCCATGGCCCGGAAAGGCTAGGAAGAAGAGGAGAGGCTTCTCATTTCCCTCGGGAGATGAGAGAGACATTTCCGATTTTGTTGCTTGCTGACTCGGGGGAGGCTGTGCTGATTTGGGCTGGAAGTTGAACTGACATTCGTGACACTTCAAGGTCGTTATATATCTGCGAAGTTGATGTCTTGTCGCGGAAGGCAAGCTGAGCTAATGCTTCGTAATACTAAACCCCAAATATATACATGTAGTCCCACTTACAAGAAGTCCGGGCTCTGAGGCGTGCATTGCATTGGCATTATGTACAACTACTGGTAAATAGTCTCCACGCATCACCTCGTGTTGCGGATGACTAACGTTTGCTTGTGGCTTAAGATGGTTATCGCCGGAACAGTGGGTGCATTTCGGTGTACAGCTGCATAATTTTACGGGGTTCGGACTAGTATAGGAGACCGACTTACTATAGGTGTGTCAATTGATAATCGTGGATCCTGCAGACAAATGCCTCACCAAAGCTGTTGCACGAGGTATACTCGCTAGTGTATACTTTGAATGCCTTATAGTTAGTATCCTTGAAAATATATACGAATAATGGGTAAGTCAACTTGGCAAAAGCACACCACTTTTGGTCATGTATAGGATCACTTGTACAGCGATTTATTTGGTTACCGAAATAGAAGGAAGAAGTTGACTGATCATATTTCTTATACAGGTTTGTCTACTTTCGGACCGAGATCCTTATGCTTACGAAAGAGCTAATGGACCCATACTCCATCTGTATGAGTCGTGGTCATAGATCACAAATCTGATTGCATAAGCTCATTCGTGTGCTCAACTACCTGACCAAGTAGTGAACATAATTATAAGAGTAGCAGAGATAGAACCGAAATCGATTTGTAAAATGTACCCATGTTTAGTTAATGCATTCGAATTGCCGATCCTGTGTTGAGAAAGGCTTGTCCAACTGGACTCATTTAAGCCCACTAGCAACTCCACCTCTTTCTCTCTGAACTATTCATCTTTCCGCAAAACAATCCTTATATCGGCACCTTATACTAGCTAGACATACTGAATTTAGCCAACCCTGTACTAACCTTGTTGTCACATAGCTTAATGTGTATGTATATTGCATAAACAGCAAGATTCCGCGTCAACCCTATTTTCTCAATTGTGGGAATTCATTCAGCCTCGCTCGTTGTGTGTTAAGTTTCGACTTTTTGCTAATTTCAAACTCTCAAGAAATATACAAGTTCTTGATCCAAATATTTCCATTCGAGTACTGGACGCCCCAGGAAGTCACATATGCCGTTTATGTTGCAGTTGAGGATTGGCAGCCTTCTATCACCAAAAACAAATAGACTGTCGCAACATTTTCGACCTCCAATACCTACCAAGATAGCAACCGGGCAATGGAAAGGCGGCAGTCGATGTGATGAAAGTCATTTTACATTTTGGTCAGAGTCTTTACTCGACTATGCGTGCTTGTTGCCGAATCTCCTCTAATGCAGACAAAGCCTTGTCAGCTATGGCAAATAAACTAGAGACTATACCCTCAAAATGTACTACTAGATTTGAACTCTCTCGCAGTTGGTCCTTAAGCTATTTCTGATGATCTCTTCAACGCCGATTATCCTCAGCTGCTATGACCTAATAAAGTTAGGCTGACAGATACCACTTTGCCATATAGTAGCCTCTGATAGTAGGGATCATTTCCCCTTATATCTAGTCTTTTATCAGAAGGGCTTATCCCAATCCCAACCCTCGATCTGACAAGGTCAGCTGTGTTTGTTCGTTCTCATGTAAGGTTTCAACAACTCTCAGAGAATTATCCAGACAAGTTCTCGGTGGACAGGGAGTCCAAGAGTTATTCATAACACCCATGACCCCAAGTTTGGTGCTCCCATGCTACAAATATGAATTCTTTGAACCATTTTGCTGGTGAATTTGCTGTGTGCTTCACCCACATAGAGATATCGCAGCACCAGCCAACCAAGCAACCAATTAGCGTTCGGTGTGGGAAACATTTAGGCTTTACCAGATTTGCCATGGACAGAGCCTTACTTGACTATGAATCTTTCCACACGTCATGGAGATGTCACCACCTTTTAGCATATAAATTACTCTCCTCAACTCGATTCTGTACAACCCGATGTTCAACCCACCAGATATTCTAACATTACGTCTTTATACACCACGACCCTGTAGGTTCCTTTCTACACGAGTAAAAATCAAACTGTATGATCTTACATATGAAAATAGGCTGACGACTTCACGCTCTTGCTAAAGTGTAGCGGTCATGGCCTCTTCAAAAACCGCTAGTCAAATCGTAAAGTAATACGTCACTGTTATTTCAGTTGCGGCACTCTGAGCTGACATACCTTACAGGCTTCGTGAAGCAGAAGAATTCACAGATTTTGTCTTCACTTGTGAAGGGCAAAGGATTCCTGTCCATAAGATCATCATTTGCAGCCAATCTCAGGTCTTTTATGCAGTATGCACAAAACCTTTCAAGGTAATGCTACTCTGTCGACTGGGCCACCTCAAGAGACTTATGGCACCCAGGAGGCGTCAGGGACGTACGAGATCAATGACACCCCAATTACGATGGTACGGCGAATGGTCGACTACCTCTACACTGGCAACTACGATGTAATAGCGACAGATGCGGATAAAAGCGACGAGATGGACGAGGTGTCCACTCTACTAGTCCATGCAAAGATGTTCACCTTAGCAGATACATACCTCATCGACGGGCTACGCTCCCTATCGGTAGCCAAGTATGGCGAGATACTGGAACAAGGATTTGATGCCTATAACATCCTCTGTTCAATACCTGAGGTTTATACGCAGACCCCTGCCACGGCTAGAGAACTCCGCGACATGGCCCTAAATTTCGCTAGGAAGAATCTTGCGCCATCGCTTGTCTCGCCAAAGGTCAAAAAAGTCTATGAGGAGGTCAGTGCCGATGCCCCTGAATTCACCAAGGAGCTTCTCGATTCGTTTTTGCAACATCCTTTGGTTGGTACTTGTTCCAATTGTGGGTGTAATAAGGTAGTGCCAGTTGAGGCACTGCAGTGTAGATGCAAGGCGTGCGGCAAAGGCGGCGCTACAACCTGGAGTAATAAGTCGCGGCTACCGGCGTCTTGCGGCCAAAAGAGGTCTTTGCTTGAGTGTCAGCTTGGACAACTGCAATAGTTGAGAAAAGTTTGTGATGAAGGCAGGAAGGTAAGTTCTTCTATCTCGGAGTGCGGGTGAGCCTTTTTTCTTGGTCCTGAAAGGTTAGAGGCTGCAGTGCTGAGTGCGGCACTGTGGCCAATGGATCATCATGTGCATTTTACTGTCGAGGCACTGTGCTTGAGACCTGGCTATAGTCTTTATTTGTTTCATTGTTTATATGTGTCTGGGTCCTGTGGCCTAATACCGTTCTAAACCTCAGCTGAAAATGAATAATAAAAAATTGTCAGACTACAAATCCAGCAAAAGTGAGGCTCCACACAATATGCGTGGATAAGTGAGCCCGAGAGTAGGTAATGTGAGTTGCAAGACGGGCATGTCAAACTGGATATCATATGCAAGGAACTACTCCTAGTTAAAAGTGGTAACTCTACATTGTCAGTTACATTATTATTTTAGATAGGGACATTCATATCATCTTTCAAGGCAGACAAATATTCCAGGCCCTATAGAGATACGGTTGAACGGACTGGACAGAGCGACGGTTGATTCAACGTTAAACCTTCGTGTATGCGAGTGCTGGCCGTGGTGACGTACGGCATGTAGGCCCTTCCCCCACTATAACATATCGTCAGACTTGGGACAGAAGTTATAATTGTCCTTCCATAGGAACATTGGAAACCCCAATGACAGCAACCCCAATTTGAAGCCAGATGCCCCCATCACTGTACAGATCATCGTTCACCCTACTCAGTTGATCTTGGTCAAGAACCTTGGCTACAAGACCAAATTCAAGAACACCTTGAAGTCTACTTTTGACAAGGCAGGCAAAGCCGCCAAGCAGCAAGACGGGTTCTTCCGACTCTTTGGTGTTTCAATCAAGATTGACAGCGATCACATGAAGCTGGGCCGTGGCCTCCAATGACTGACTCCACTGAGTGGTATGGAACATTCTCCAGGACCTTCTTTAAACTTCAAGACTTTGAGTTTCACCCTCTTTTGTGGCCACCACCGCCTTCAATATTGCATCTGTCTAAGAAGATGGAATTTGAATTTTTTTAGAGGAGAACGTGGCTCTCAAGGCCAAGATCTTGGGAACCAAAGATGACGCTGAAAGTCTCGCAGAGTGCAGGACGAAGAACACTCCAAGTTTGGAAAGCTAATTGTTGTCCCCTAATAGGGGTAGTGGTTGATAGACTTGAGCCTCAAGATGGATGTCGCTGTGGTGATTCACCCATCCACTCCGTCCCTTCAGACTCTGCTCTGTACGTGAATCATACTATACGTCATCATAAACTTAGAGTACTCAAGAGTCAAGCAACTATTAATAAATATTACACTGGTCATCTCCCAAAAGACCCATTGATATTCGCTTTCGCCATCCTCTTTCTCAGACTAAATTCATATTGCCACATCAACTAATACCATCCACTGATCCCAAGTCCCATCCAAAGCGTGCTGGGTAGATAATACATACAAACAAAGAAAATAATGGTGACTTGCCATCGGGTCGATAAAAATACAAAACATAACCATGTTCTAGAAGCAGCCCTCCCCACATACCTTGGTCCCTTTCTATAGGCTGTTGGATGCCTTGTCCCCTGTAGTCGACATGCGCCTCAGTTCAACATCGCTCCCCACTCCTGTTGCCGAATCTCCATCGTCGAGGGAAGAGTCAGACCGTCCTGCGGGTCCTCCTATCCGGTCATTTATGGCAATATCCTCTCGCTGTCGTTCTACCAGTCCAGTATCTTCCTCGCCGTTGCGTTTCTCATGAACCCAACTCTTCAACCCTCGCCAACTCGTCACGAAGAAAATCACGGCATTCCAGAGCCCCTGGAGCGGCAGCACCGCCGCCGTAGCCACATGGAACTCGTATGGCGACTCGCCATCTAGCCAGCCGTGAATGCGATTGAGACTACTCGGTATCCACGTAACCAAAACGCTGATGGCGAAGAGGAAGCTCGTGCGTAGGTAAGCGCGCTTGATGGGGTCGTTGATATGGAACTTGCTTGAGATAGCTCTAACGGCGTAGCGGAAGCGTGAGAAGTGCGATGCCTCGGGAGGATCATCTTTCAGAGGTGACGTAGTGATGGAGGAGTAGAATTGATTGTCCGATTGCTGCATCTCGGGAGGCGAGCCGTCGAGGGAGACGTGCGTAGCGTTGGGGAGATGTGCGAGCTTGGGCTCTTGCGGGCAGGACGTTGTGGCGAGGGAGTGGATGACTTGGACCTCAGTGGTTCTGGTGCCGTAGTAGCCCTGCTGAGCTATTTCTGCTCGAGTCTGCACATTGAGAGGCAAAGGTTAGTAAATTATCGGTTTGAATGGGGCGTTATTGGGACATACGATATCCAACTCTTT
Organism: Mycogone perniciosa; assembly: GCA_025331125.1. Lineage (NCBI taxonomy): Eukaryota > Fungi > Ascomycota > Sordariomycetes > Hypocreales > Hypocreaceae > Mycogone > Mycogone perniciosa. Next base: position 46,570 of record JAOALB010000138.1, read on the forward strand.
CTGATCCCTATTCCGAGACGTCGAGAAGCTGCGCAGCTGATTCCGCATGCGAAAGACATGGTATCCAACCAAGAAATAGCACAGGAGTGAGCCGACTATGCATATCCAGACCAACATGTAGTACGTGTAAATACGAATGTAATCCCACTCGCGACCAACCCAACACCAGATCTACTTGCAAGTCAGGCAAAGGTAAAGAGATGGTGAAGCTGAAAAGGGGTAAATGGCTTACTGTTGCTCCGCCGTACACAAGACCCCGATCGGGGCTCCTGACGAGTAGGAGAGACAGCGCAATAACGAATGGCCCCCCGTAGCATATTAAGCAGTATACCCACCACAGCTTGCGGAATGAGTCGGGGTTGGTGTGGAAGTAGAAGACGAGAAAGACGTTGATGGCCATGGCCAGCGACCACCAGGGGTCAGATTGCATGAACCTATTAGGAGTGATCAACTTCCGAGGACACTCTCTTTATCTACTGTGAAAATAAAAGCGAAGAAGGTAAATCCTGTGGCTTGGTTGTTCCTACGGAGTGGTCAAGCCAAGGTGAGTTCAAGGTGACTTACATCTCAAACAAGAAGCTCTGCGTCTGACACAGCGCCGTCGCCTGCCCAGCCTCTATCCCATCAAAGGCAATGATGCTCCCAACACTGGCACCGATATTGGCGACGCTCGCAAAGACGATAAAGGTATTCTGCACATTGCGCACCCGTCGCACCAATCCATACGCCAGGAAGATGAGCATGACAGACACCAGGCTGACGGTACCGCCGATGCGCTCCACGAGCACGAGCGTCTCGATTTGACTGTCCGTCAGTTTCTCTGCCTCGGGCAGCCCTGTGGAGTTTGAAGACATGATGATGAACCGAGATGCAGAAAGAGAAGAGAGGAGAAGAGAGGAGAGAAGAGGAGAGGAGAAGCTGGTGATACTGTGGATGGTGATGGAAATGGATGCTGAAGGAGAGTTTCGAAACAAATACCGTATGTTGAAGATGTAGAAGAAGAAGAAGGAAAAAGAGGGGGAACCCCAAGATGATGAAGCTCTGAGCACTGAAGAGTCGAGAACCGGTGAAGATGCCTACTAAGTAGTGGTGGCCAGCTGCTGCGCGGAAGGCAGTTCGGTTCGGTTCAGTTACACTTCAGCAGACTTCGTTCAGTTCAGCTGTACGGTGAAGAAGCAGCCGCATAACAGAACAGAGCCACAAACTGCCACCGACTTTTCTTTCGTCCTGCTTCCGCCTCTACCTCTCTTTTCCAAGCCTCACGAAGACACGATATCAGTTGAGCAACGTAGGCTGCACCTATAAGTGGTGCACCATGGAGCCTTATTGTGACACTGCAGCAGCACGACGCTCCCTTTTTCGGCTGGCCAGCGGAATACGACCGTTTAGCTTCCTGTACGAGTAATTCTCATCAATGCCGCTCGTGTAACAGGGAAGAGCAGCTGTTGCGGGCGCAATTGCTGGGTCAATCTCTGGAGAGTGGAGTTGGCCAATTCGAATAGTATGTACGGAGTATTCGTACTCCGTATATCCGGAGAGTCAGAGATACGAAGCAGAGAATAGTCTACGGAAGAATGTGAGAGCTCCAATTGGGACTGGACTGTTGCACGGATGCATAGATCGGCACATGGATCTGGACGACATAGCCCACGATTACTCGAGAATCACGCGAGTGCGCCCGCTCGCCTATCCACACTATCGATCCAATGTACCCGGATATCCATTCCAGGTCCAATAGTGACCTCAGAACAACAGACCATAGAGTCCAAGAAATTAACAGTTGTTCTAAATTATCTTTTTTTAAATTCCCGCAGTTTGCTTGCTTGCTCTTCGACCTCCCCCCCCCTCGCACCAGCGCGGAGCGGCCTTTGGTCTGAGAGCGCCCAACACACACATCTCAAGCCTCGCGTGCCACCAAGCCGAGAGGGATTGGCTCTCCAGATCCCATGCCACGAGCCATGGGGAGATTCCCAGGGCAGCCTGCATGTCGAACAGGCAAATGAATTTCCGAACGCTGCCCAAGCGGTGTCGCACATGCTGTCCCCAGCGCTTTTGGCGCGCAAACGATGGGGGTGAAAGAGGTGCATCTCGTGTGAATTGACCGGCAATGCGACGGAGATAGGGGAAACCGCTCTTGTTAGTTTCAAGGACCCTGAGATCGTGAGATATGATGTTTGCTGCATGGCATGGCATGACGAGACCACGTGGAGAAATGTGACAGAATCCTCGACTATGCAAGCCACTCTCAACTTCCGAATGCCGCCGTTCTCACGCCATCATCTGCTTCGTATGGAGCAACCCATTTCGTTAAACCAACATCGCTATACTCCATGCTTACGCCATCAAGCCACGACTCCCAGCCACAAAAAGCTGTTGGCCGTCTCCCCTCCCCCCCCCTCTTGGCGGCTATATATATCCATATTCTCCGAAACGTTACGATGCAACGCAGCTGAAGCCACCGCCAACAGCTACCACACCTCAACGACTCGCCCAACATCTCTGTTCCGTGCCATTGATCCCAAGAAACACAATCCTTAACCCGGTGGCCCTTGATCCGGTGACATCACAAGGAGGAGAAGAAGCATAACCCCCAGGGTAATTCCTGTGTCGTCGTTACCGGCAAGCTAATTTATTTGCCCTTGTGGAATGTCTCGGCAACAACTTCATCGGTATCCGTCAACGTCCAAGCATTTTGGTGGATACGATGCAACCCTTCACAGCCATTGCCAAGCTTCAGATCTCCCTGCAAAGCTTGGTTCAACCACCTACACAAAAGACCCTTCTTCCATTTCGTTGCATTCCATTTCAACAATAGTGTCATGAGAGAGAGACAGAGAGCACGGATACCTGCTTCTCAGCGCCAATATGCTCTTCTCACCGCCCATCTTTGAAACATGTTTGTCGTTTTTCTATTTTTGTACAATATTTCCTCACATGATATTCGCTGACATGCGCAAAAGGTGGTTGGTTGGTGTATCGGATTCCCAATACCAGCGTGGTTTGTAAATCGTGATTCACTAATAGTCCTCGTAGACATTCGTAGCTATTTCCTTTCATCTCGTATCCAACCAAAAATACTCCAGCAGGGACTAGAATTTACGCCCATTCATCATCGGTTAAAAGGGCAGAAACAATGAAAGCCTACCACCCATAGATCTCCAACCCAGGACGTTGTCTATACTCGAAGAGTCACACCATGCCGCACATGTCTCAAGATCCCCATTCACTAGTACTTCGCCGTAGTATAAGCCCTGTGACACAAAACTTGCGTTGTAGTAGATCTACCCACGCGCTTCCGAGACAGTCCCAAAACTCCAACACAGTGTCAGCACACCATGTGAGCCTTCCCACGCTTAGATGGTGTACAAAAAGTCAGGTCGTTGGTCGCCCATGGCTCGCAGTTCCTCCTCCGACTTGCCATGGGCCAAGTGGTCTCGCTGTCCGCTCTGGCGCTTCTTGTTCTCTCTCATGAGCAGTACCGTCATCAAGGCACTTCCACAAAACATGCCTACAAACAAGTATGCAATAATGGTGCCGTGGCCCTCTAGGAATCGGGGCTTGTTGAAGTAAATGTTGCTGCTCACAATACCGTTCAAGTTGCCCCACCCAATGACGAAGCCAAGGATAACACCACGTTTGTAGACACCTTCAACGTTGTTGGAAATCCACACAACTGTGAGAGGAATGACTGGGTAGAGGCCCATGGCTCCCAGAAAAGTACCCGCGTACTGTACATAAGGGTTGGTCGATGCCATCAGCATGGCAAATCCAGTAATGCTAATTGGCGCGCAGCAAAGGTTGAAGATGGCTCGCTTCCCGGTTGAGTCAGACCAGAAACCAACCACAACAGTCAGGACGGCCGCCGCCGCATAGGGTGGAACACTGAGAAGCTGATTCTTGATGATAGCGTCTGGGGTTGTGAAGCTCATGTTCTGAATGATGGATGGCAGGAAAAGGCTGAATGAATACAACGGCATCAGGGAACCCATGTAGATGAGCATGCCAACGTATGTCTTCCAGTCCTTGACAGCAGCCCAGAAGTATTCCATCTTGAACGACTCATGCTGCGCAGAGGCCTGCTGGTCCTGGCTAAGTCGGTAAAGCACACGTGCGCGGTCTTCTTTGGTCAAGAACTTGGCCTCGTCGGGGAAATCCTGGACCACCCAGAATGAAATGATGCCGACAAGAATGGTAATGCCACCCTCAATGATGAAAATCCAGGCCCAACCAGGGAGGCCACCTATGCCGTTCATGTTCTGGATGGCGGCTGCGAGGAGGCCACCAAAGGACCCCGCAAGGGCTGCAGCAGAAAAGAAAATGGCAGCTCGGAGACCAAACTCATTGCGCTTGTACCAGCATGAGAGGTAGTAGTTGACGCCGGGAAAGAGACCGGCTTCGGTGAGTCCCAGGAACCAACGGGCGGCCATAAGACCAGACCAGTTCTTGACAAAGCCCATCCCCAGCATACATGCTCCCCATAGGATGCTTCTCCATAGTCAGCCACCATCAATGAGAAACCAGGATTTCTCCCAAGAGAAACGCTTACATGATAATGGGGAGGAAAACCGAGGGACGGAACCGCTTGAGCAGGAGATTGGAGAGACTCTCAAAGAGAGCATAGGAGACGAAGAAGATTGTGAGGTTGGCATCATATTGCCGATCTGTCAACTTCAGGTCTGTTTCGAGATGTGCGACTTTTGCGTTGCCGATGTTTGTGCGGTCAAGAAAGCACATTAAATACAGCAAGCAGAGCTGTGTCCAGGTTAGCAATTGCCTCCGGTAGGGGGCAATCAAGCTTGTGTCTGTTTGCGATTGAACATACCCAAGGAATGAGCGTCATATCAAGCTTCCACAGCAGTTTGCGATCCTGCAGGCCACCATGTTAGTTACATATGCACTCTCACCGCATGGCCTGGGACTAGGAAGCTGAAGCTTTGGAACTCACTATCGCCGCTCTTTCTTCGTCAGACAATCCCGCATCGGGATCGACGAGATGGTGGACCTCGACATCGGCATTGGAGATGTTGTCCGATATGTTCTTTTCTGTGTCGCTCATGATAGGCAGACGTTGGCGGGAAACACGCAGAGAGCCTCCAAAAAACAACAAAATAGACAAAAAATATTAACAATAAAATTTGTGACACACACACACACACACACACACACAAACAGCACCGGCAGCCAAACCAATCCTTCAAGTAGCGAAGGGGAAGGAGAGGTGGTTGTGGGAGGAGAGGAAAACGAGGGTCCTGATCGGCGGCAGCTGCTCCTTTAGTCTCAGACAGTCGGGCGCCAAGTCCCTGTGGTCGTTCGACTTAAGCGATATATGCGAGAAGAAGAAGAGCAAATGACGAAATGCAGTGCTTGTAAGGGGATCATGAACCGAGTCCAGAGGGGGTGCGGGAGGCGGGAGCTCCAGTATTATGGAAGGTTGATGGGTATAACCACTGAAAACCAAAACGGGCAGAGAAAGGTTAGGTTGTTCGTTCGTTCGCGCCTCCAACCACGGAGCGTCCTCACCTTTTTATTTATCCGTCATGTCTGATAATACGGAGTAATAGGTACGACTAGAGTAGTATGCTATTATGTGCTAGCTAATACATACTCGTAGGCATGCCATCCCATGCACAGCACACAGCTCGGCAAGGGGGTGTGTGGGCAGTGGGTAAGGTACTAAGGTAACCTTGTCAACAAGCCTAGTTGCCAAGATGCTGTCGAACCTGTTTACGGAAGTGGAGGAAGAGCTAAATAGGCACCTAGCCAGGAGTCCCGGCGTCTGGATGTGGAGGTGTGTGCGGAGAAGAGGAGGGCGGAAAGGCCGATATGGAAAGGCCGATATGGACAATGGCATCCATTTTGCGGAGGACCAGCGAAATCTAGATTTGTTAGCCGAGACGCTGTTCATAAGCCTAAAACGAAGCCTAAAAAGCGACCAAGCAAGCCCCTGTAGCACTATTCGTACCGTGAAATTACCAATCTGTCGGTCTTATTACTCAGCCATCTACTCTCGTCGCATCGTAAGTTATCGAGTTACGATTCATGGAGATTGCCATGACTTACGTACTCCGCATGTACTCGTACTTCGGCCTTAATGTCTACCACTCCGAGTATCCCCGCGAAACACGGGCTCGCCTACGATAGTACTAGTATGCACGGGGTACGGAGTAGTGGTTCCATCACAGTGATGCGCAACTCTTAGCGTTATTTGGAGAAGCAACAACTCTGGACTGTTTGCGGGGGTCCAAAAGCCGAGCCCCCAAACCCCCCCTCTCTCTCTCTCTCCCACTTCCTCTTCGGGACGAAGCCGATGTCAATTGCCGCCAAACGGGTGAGAAGAGGCGACTCCTCTCCGAGCCTCCAAATCAACCACCTCAAAGGGAGGGCCAAGGAGGAGGGGACCCTTGTAGCAGAAGGCGTGTGTGTGTACGAGTGGTAATTCGTACTTCGGACACGTCAGCGAGTAGAAGCACGATCCCTCTCGAGTTCAGCTTCTTCTTCGTCTCCTCTCTTTGACCGACGAGGAAACCTCATCAGTGGCGTTGATTGGCGGCCTCGTTTCGCTCCCTATCCACCTGCACACAAGGTCCCTAGATGAACGATGTAACGCTGGCCGCTCTCCACCAACCTCATCCCAGTAAGTCAACGATAGTGGACCGTGCACCAAGCACTGGGCGGAACCCTGTCTGTCTATCGAGGAGAAGGATTGATGATGCCGTTACACGATGCAGCGCTATGGGAGCTTGGATGCCGTCTTATTTCTGCCTAGAAAGCAGACATCCATCCGATGGCGGCAGATGCCAAGTCCCGGCCCAAGCTGCGTCATTTTGGAAGGGATATTGGTTTTGTCTTTGTTCTTGTATGTATGTATCCCAATCCATATGCGGCCGCCGTGAGACACACACTGTACATGGGCTGTTAGATAGCACGGAGATGTATTAGTGCTGTTTGTTGATTGCTGTTGGTTCCTTTGTTCCGTTCTTGCGTATCAACGCATACCCCTTCGTGCGATATCAGACATTCCGTTTGCCCCCCACACATCTCCGTCTCCATATTCCCACACCGGCCCCATCTCAATCTCAATCTCATCTCATCTCATCTCCGCCCTCGATTTCCCTTCCCGGCGCCGACCGTCTTGTCCCTTTCGCCCGCACCAGTCCGTTTCACAGAACGGACAGCTCAGCTCGCACGTTTCATACACATCCATTCCATGGCAAACAAAACCCCGCGATATTAAACGATCCAGGGCCAAAGCATCTATACTACTAGTATATGCTGCAAAGGTATTGCCCCAAAGCGTCGTCCAGTCCAAGCTCGAACAAAGCAGTCTTCGCCCATCTATCCCAAACCCGGGATTACAAAGAAAGAATAATAAAAAAAGACGCTGTGGCCAAAGTGCTAGAAAATCTTGGGGTCGCACCGTCTTTGATGCCACGTTTTTTGTTTTTGCTCAGACGGCATCCCGCCTGTCTGCCTATGGGTGGCTGCAGCTCAATCTCATGAAATGAAGAAAACACAAATAATTAGACGGCTTTTGGTCCAAGCCAACGGCCAAGCAAGTCTACAGGCAGTGCCAGCAAAACGAAGAAGAAAAAACACCGAGTCGGTTAATGTCTTGGCCGTGATGATAACGATGAAAACACAAACAAATAGTAATGCCAACGAGACACGCAAGATGCTGTATAATCCTGTCCTGCAGACTTGGCAGATGGTGGCTGTCGCAACGGGAAGGTAAAGGTAAAACCCCCCATCAAAGCCAAGCTCATCAAGCCAAGATTGCGGGGGAACAACTCCAGCCCAAAAAACCCGCCCAAAAAGCGCACAGATTGACTAGAGGAGATCTTTCCCCAAATCTCCATCTACGAGTACCGGTCCCCTTTTCTTTTTTTTTCTCCGGGGGGCTAGAAGCTCACTAAGAAGCTTAGACGAACAGCGCATCACACCAATTTGTCACCACACCTCCGCATCTGCATTCTGGACGGACTTGTGTCACATCAACATCATATCCCAACAGTTTTCTCGTTCTTTGTTCTGTTTCCTTCAAACACGCACAATCATCATCAGCCAATCAGAATTTTCACATATCCTCTCCACTTTGGCGTCCAAATATTGATAATAGCTCTCAGCCACTCCCCCCTCTTCTACGGGAGCACGCATCTCACGCATATCAAAACAAACGTAGAAACCCGCACAGTTCATCTCCTCATCCTGAACCTCGTCTCTTCAAGGATTATCGGCGAAAGCATTCTGCCACGAGTCATGCATCAATCCACACCCTAGTTCCCAATATTCATTGCAGGGAACAGTCTCCATCGCGCTTATAAATCTACCAGTTATACGGAGTGCGCTACGCCAAAACTACGAATATAGACCAAACACTCGACCCGATATGCACTACTCCGTATATACTATTAATATCATCAGTTTTGCGATCACTCTATGATCAATGCAAATAGACGCGCAACTGGGGCTCTAAGCCATGTGACGAGTACCTGCGCAAAGATAATCAAGCTCACAGACAGCCCTTGTGAACTTCCCTTCCCCAGTTTGTTGGTTCTCTCAAAGATCTGCATCCCACACCCTCCCCCAGATCCGGAATCTCAACAGACCAACAGCGAAACAATCCCAAGGTCCACGTTCCCTCCCTTCTCCCGCACGCGCCGCCAAGAACAATATGTTCCGCATGCGGCGTTCATCAGTGGCTAATCCGTACAGTATAAGCCATAGTCATTCGCAGTCGTCGCTACACAGACTTATGCGTCCGAAATGACTTTCCTGTTCCACGACACGCGTATGCATCACGGGCTCGAGTCCGAGTTCTCCCCCTCCCTTGGCAGAAGACAATTCATACCGCCAATTCGACTATCGCTGATGCCTAATTTCTTTTTTTCCAATGACAAAGGGGGCAGACTCAGCCTCCGGTTGTCTAGCAGCGGAAGGCTGCCGCTTGTCCGGTGTGGCGGGCATGTTCACCAGTAGTGCTTATTTAGGATCAGTGGCGTTGAGTGAATAGATTGCATGTCACCCTACGTACGAAGACGTCACATAGGTAGGCAATTTGAGACACCAGACAATCGGGTCTATAATGCTCATATCTATAGCCCGTACGACATCTACTTCCCTCTATTTGGTAATGCCCAGTTCCGCGTAGAACGCCTCAGTGCTGGGCTCCCTGCCTAGGAACTCCTTTAAGAATTCCATCTCATCGATACTGCCACCGCGTTCCAGCACGATATGGCGGTACCTTCGTCCTTGCTCGTGATCCATGGGGTTCTTCTTGAAGAAGGAATGGAACATGTCCAAGGAAAAGACCTCAGAGTAGAGGTAGCCGTAGTAACCAGCGTCATATCCACCAATGAAGTGGCCAATGTTGGCGTAGCGGTTGCCCCATTCACTACAAAAGTGTCAGTATCATTGTCAAGAGAATCATCAAGAGTAGTTGTCTCATACATTGTTTCACCAGCATCCTCCGGGCCCTTGATGCCGGAAACATCATGTCGCAGCTGGTTCCAAAGCTTGCCGTAGTTCGACTCCTTGACTTCCTCATGAGTCTTTGGTGAGTGGACCGTCATATCAAAAGTTCCAATGAGGAGCTGGCCCAGTGCACCTGTCGCCGAGTTGAGATGCTTCGTTTGGATGAGTTTTTCGACAAGGTCATCAGGGATCTGCTCGCCCGTTTCCCAGTGTTTCGACAAAGATTTCAAGACGCTAGGGGTCCAGCACCAGTTCTCCAGCATTTGCGAAGGAGCCTCGACGAAATCAGCCACTGTCGCAGTACCGTGCGTGTAGCTGTAACGAGTGCGGGCGGCAATGTCATGGATGCCATGACCGAGCTCGTGGAAGAAGGTGACCACTTCGTGGTGCTTGAGGAGGGAGGGCTTGGTTGCCGTGGGCTTGCTAAAGTTGCAGACGAGAGCAGTTGAAGGGTATGACTTGTTGCCGTCTTTGGTGATGTAGCCCGGCTCAATGCCAAAGTTGGCGTAGTGGCCGTACTTGTTGTCTCGGGGGAAAAGGTCGAGGTACAGGTAGCCGCAGAAGCCACCGCCCTTTGCTTCTTCATCCCAAACACTGTAAATGATGACATCCTCGTGCCATGCAATATCTTCGGCCTTGCCAGTCGGGCTCAGGCGTGCCCGGTCCTCAGGCTTCAGCTCCACGAAGACGAAGCCAAAGATTTCCTCAAAAATCTTCAGCATACCAGCAAACGTGGACTCAGCCGGGAAGTACTGGGAGATCACGACCTCATCTACACTGTACTCCTTCTCCTTCATCATTCTCGTGTAGAAGGACGTATCCCACATATAGAAGTTGCCATCAAATGGTGCACCACGCTCTTCGCAATCACGCTTCTTGTACTCAAGAAGAGCTTGAACCTCCTTCTTGCCGCCGGGTGCAAGGCGAATCCGCAAGTCGCCGAGGAATTCGTTGACAGTGGCGGGTGTCTTGGCCATCTTCTCCTCAATGCGAACACTGGCGTGGTCTGGGTAACCAAGAAGTCGAGCAGCCTCATCACGAAGCTCCATGATCTCCTTGAAGAGAGGCACGTTGTTATTAGACTAGACAAACAGTATTAGTTCAGCATCTACAGCAAATTCGGGTCTCGTGTAGCGTACCTTGTTCCCTTCCGCGATGACATATCTCCGTCTAGTGCTCTCATGGATCGCATACTTCATCAAGGGGTTGAAGTGGTTGTACTTGAAGGTAATCTTCACCTTGCCCTCGTTCTCACCAGTGCCTTTCTCCAGAGTCTCCACATCAATATCATCCTTGGGCACTCCTTGGAGTTCATCAGGGGTGAACCAGATGGCGCCCTTCTCTTCGTTCAGGTTCTTCTGGGCCTGGATGCAAAGCTGGCTAAGACGCTTCTGGATCTCTTTGAAACGGTCTCGCTTCTCTCCAGGTGGGAGGAGCAAGCCATTACGGATGTATTTCTGGCGTTCCTTCTGGAGAACGTGGAGAGGCTCCTTGTCCAAGTTCTGGGAAGCCCGTGTGTTGTACGCCGCATCCACCAGCTTGAAAACATCCTCTCGCATCTTGCTCTCAATATAGAAGTCGTCCAAGAGCTCCTCTGCCTTTGAAGCAGCTTCTCTGAGAGATCCGTCGCTTGACACATGCTGGTAGAAGGTCAGGATCCTGTGAGGGCCCTCAGACTCGTTGCCGTCGAGGAGGATAGGTTCCAGGGTATTGGCAAAGGTAGCTTTATCAAGAGCCACATCAGCAACAACTTTGTCCAGCACGCTCTTGCTCTTCTCGGTGATCCTCTTTGCGTCGGCCAAGATGGACTCAGCCGTGCCCGTGAACAACGGCGGGGCCTGAGGCGGGGTTCGGTACTGCTCCGGAGCCATGGTGCTGGTCATCAATGGGCGGCGATATACTGCTGTAAGGTGATGTCTAGCTTGCAGTCGGAAGTGACTGGCAAGAGAATTGAGGCGCAGGAGTGCTCGTTGGGGAGCCAGCGTTGCGGCGAGAAGGAGAATGAGGAGAGAGAGGAGGAAGAGGAGGGGCTTTATGCCACGAGGCCACTCCAGATTGATGATGGGCGTATTGGCAGTGGCTACGTACTGCTGCTGGCCACTTCCTGCAGGATGCCTAAGGTAGTAGGTAATAATATATACGCGAGAGCTCAGTATTGCGGGAGCTTCGGCCAACCGGAACAGGAGAAAAGCAGGTGGTGGTGAGGGGTATCCTCAGGCGATCTGACCGGGCAAAACGCGGCTGAGAGCGGCACACCGTGCGTGATATGCTCGTATACGTGGTATTGGCAGCCTGTGATAGGTATTGAGGTTTGTGAAATCTGCGGAGCTCAGTGACCGCTGACGTAGTGGGCGGCGAGCTCCCTGTTTGGCAGGTGGTGTGCTGCATTGGCGATGGCGGGGTTTGTTTTGGCAAACAGACTGAGTATCTGTACGAATATCAACAGACTCAAAAAAGGCATGACAGGGCCTATTATTGATAGATTTACGACATATGTTTCATAGACACCGGTCTTTACAAGTAATTCCCAAAATAACAAGATGGCGATATTGTAGCGGGAATACGAGCGATACAGTGAGCCCAGGCATCGCCCCGATTGTCCTCGTGATCACATCCAGGCCCCAAAGTTGTGTAGATTATCCATCAATTGACTGAGCAGCTAATGCTTGCCACTCCCAAATCAATCTATCAAAACAGCTAAGTTCATTTATCCATACACAGGTCTTCGGTCACTCTTTGCAAAATCATCACTGTCCTAGGTGTGCCCAATCCATATACCGTAGTCAAAACACGCAAAGCAACGCCGTCCCATACGCAGATGCAAAAAGATGCGCCAAAGCGATCCTCCGGAGTTCAAGGAGCCGCATCATCTTAGTTGGCAAGAATGGTTCGGACAAGGTCCGTGTAGTTGACTTGACCTGAGCTGGTGTCCACAGCCTTGAGCAGCTCGTCTACCTCTTCCTCTGACATCTTCTCGCCGAGGTTCGTCAAGATGTACTTGAGCTGGCCGACGCCAATGAAGCCCGTCATGTCCTTGTCGAATACTTGGAAGCCACGGCAGTACTCCTCTGGCTGGCCAGGGTCGCGGAATCCGCCAGGGCGGTTCAGGATGCGCTGAAAGGTCTCAAAGTCGACTGTAAATACCCTCAAGTTAGCGCAAAGCCCCACCGAAGATTGCGCTTCGCTGCGCAGAGTATAGGTAGAAGGGAAGAGTCAAAATTTGTACTCACAATCGCTACCAAGGCCCTTTTCCAGGTCCTTGATCTCAGCCAACGTGGGGTTCTGTCCGCAAGCTCGCAGAAGGTCGCCCAAACAGTCCACGGCGCAACGACCGTTGCCGCGCTTGTCAAACAGGGCGAAAGCCTCCTTGTAGTTGGTCGAAGCCTGGGCATCGTAGTGGTTAGAAGCCATGATGATTCCTTGAGGGATGTTTATGTGCAGGTGTTCGGTAAATGTTGTTTGCGTGGGCGCGATCAGATCGTGCGTCTCAAGGCCTCTTTTTGGTTTGCGAAAGAGATGGCAGGACGAGCTGTGTTGGATGGCTCCTGATCGCGCGATAGAGAATGTAGTGGTGCTGGCGAATCATGTGCGGGCGCTGGCACCACTTGGTGGCCGCTTTGTTTACCGTGGGTGCTGGGGCAACTCACCATTGTTTTCAGGGTGCCTTGTTGAGATTGGATAGTAGCAACAGGTATTCAGGAGCCGTCCCACAAAACTGGTTCCCAATTCGTCTTTGCTGGAGTGAGGTTTTTCAAAGTGCTCAAGATGGCGATTTTCAGACCAGAGATGATGATGAGAGGTTGAAGAAGACAACAAGACGATTGTGACTCCTGAAGTCGACGCCCCACTAGGTCCCCTTGCCCAGCTTTGACGGGGCAACGAGTCAACAGAGTCGATAGCAGCCAATCGACCGACCTTGCCTGTCACCCGCAGGCGGTCTGCGATAAACCGATAGATCGATAATATGGGCTATGCATCTGTCTTGTGCATCTGCTTCACATCTTGTGCCTTGTGCTCGTACTCGTAAAGATGCACATTAATGAATCAATAGCGTGACGCCGCAACCCCAGACTTCGTCTCACCATCCCCGTCATTATGCTGTTCAATACTTCGCCCAGCTGCGCAATCATGCGATGAGCAACATGTGACGACTCGTTCCTTTTTCCGATCATGATCCCCTCACTGCCTTCTGCCCGCTCTTGACGTCAGAATGCACATCAGCCTGAGCCCTGTGATGCACTGCATAGATGTATGCAGACTCCAGAGACGGGAGCGTCGGTGATATTCATGCATATATCTGCATGCTACGGAGTACGGAGTGCAGTGGGTATAGACCCCTTTATCTAGCACCGACCTCAAGAGCCAGGTAAACTGCCAACCGCCTACCCTAAGGCATCATCATAATCATCCTGGCGACGTGTCTGAAACCTCGCCTATGGTCCCAATAAATGGAGATCTGGATAAATTCAACGACGGTCCATCCTTTCACCCTCAATGTTGATGAATATTAATCAGCCTCCATATTTGTGATAATAAAGACGGCAATGTTGAATCGCATTAATACTTCGTAAACAAGCAAAATAAGCGGGAATATTCCCGGCAATCAACCGAACCATCCCCTCGCGTGCTATGGCGTCAGTTCTCCAAGCCTTCCGTCTTATATCCCTCCATCATCTTCAATCTTCTTTCGATAGGCAGACAAGCCCTTTGAAGTCGTTTATTGGGACCTTCTGATATAACTCATTATTTTCCACCAAAAACACCACTACAGAAACAATGGCTGTCACTGAAGCCACTGCCAAACGCTTCTTCTCATCCCCCCTCTTCGCCGTGGTCGGAGCTAGCTCTAACCCCGCCAAGTTCGGTCACAAAGGTTTTATATATCCTGCCCTTCAAACCAATCTTGTTTCTATAGATTCCATATTGACTCTCTTATTGTTCATGCGTGGTATCTCGCACACGACCAGTCCGTTACGCCAATCAACCCTGCTTCTCCGTCCGTGACTGTCAACGGGCAGGACTATCCGACAGTGCCAGACGTGAAGGCGCTGCCAAAGCCTAAGGAGACGTCCGTCTCCATCATCACCCATCCCGGTATCACCATCAACGTTCTTAAGGAGGCCAAGAGCGTGGGTATCCCGGCGATTTGGCTGCAGCCGGGTACGTGGGACGATGAGGTCCTCAAGTTTGCCTTGGCAGAGGGAGCTTTTGAGGCTGTTGTCTATGGTCCAGGTGGCCGAGGCAGCGAGGGCTGGTGTGTTCTTGTCGATGGTGAGAAGGCTTTGAAGGACGCTGGCAAGTTGTAATAACCTAGAATTGTCAACATATATCACCTCGCCATTTAGCTGAAGCTATAGCAGAGCTGTATAGACTGGCTTATACTATCACAATGAACAAAACAGGGAAGCAAACTAGAAACAACAGCACGTCGAATGAACATATGAGTGAAATAAATACATGCTCATCCAGTCGTTTAGATGACAGCCGACTGCAAGGTTATTTTACCAGACTACTTCGTATTGTCAGCTCATCCAGTCGGGTAAGACATCAGAACTTGATGCTTTTTTACGGAATATTAATATTCCTGACACCCCGGATCCCATTATGCCATCTCAATGCAGCATATAGGGGTGATTTGCGTGTTTAGAAAAGGTATTAAATATTTCCCGATTTGCTCCAATATTTTAGAGCTGCAGCAGTGAGACGCTTCTGGGGCAACAGCCTGCAAGCCATTCATGTACTCCGTTTCCTGGTTGGAGATCAAGTGAGGGGCTGCCCCCACTTTGCCCCGAAGGCCTGAAAGTAAACAAACGCGCCTGCTGATCGCGGTTCCATAAACAGCCACACTCAGCCACAGCCACTTGGCGCGCGCGCACACAGCTATCCATGTCTCGATTTCAGACTCCAGATTCCAGATCCCAGACTTTTGTAACGAACCAACAAAACAACACAATTTCGACTTTCACGATCTCAACACTCGCCGAACGACTTTACGAAACGCGACCTCCCGCTTTCAACCACCGATACAAAACCACCAATATCATCTTCACTTCTACTGAGAGGCCGAGCTTCTCTTACTCATCGAGTCTTTGGCGTCGCGCCCGTCGTGTCCTAAATTGCGCGATTCGCGACCCGAATTGACTGACACTAACCATTCAAAATTTGGACACAGAGGTTGCGCGGATAATTACTGTTCGCGATGGCTTCCTCGGATCCTTACCAATTCTTCACATACGAGGCCCGTTTGAACTCATTTCAGAAAAGCGCAGCCAAGAAGCGAGGAGCAGCGGCAGGTGGTCGAGCACCAAAGGCGCTTAACTGGCCTCACAAGCAGATTTCACCAGCCAGCGTATGCGTCTAACCCATATCATTTTGTTGCCATAATGAAATCGTGCTGACGCGCATTGGACAGCTTGCCAGAGCCGGCTTCTTCTTCTCCCCTAGCCCCGCCAGCCCCGACAACACCGTGTGTTTCCTTTGCGAAAAAGGCCTCGATGGGTGGGAGGCAGGCGATGACCCTCTCTTCGAACACATCAAACACGCCCCCCACTGCGGCTGGGCCGTTGTTGCTGCCATTGAGGCCGAGATCGACGACTACAACAAGGTGGATCCAAACAGCCCAGAAATGATCGAGGCGCGCAAGGCAACTTTCGGGGGCAAGTGGCCACACGATGCAAAGAAGTCGTGGAAATGCAAGACCAAGCAGGTAAGTTGTGGCCCGAGTGGAGTACATACTTAGGCGGTATGCGCTGACCCCTGTAGCTTGTCGAGGCGGGCTGGAAATACACACCTACCACAGATTCGGACGATATGGCCACCTGCACATATTGTCAACTGGCACTCGATGGATGGGAGCCCAATGACAAGCCCTAGTAAGTCTCGATATGCTTACTTCCCGACACCCTCCCCACAGCTCTAACTCTTTTCAAGCGACGAACACTACAATCGATCTCCAGACTGCCCCTTTTTCGCATTGGTCGGCCAATTCAAGAGTATGGCGAAAAATTCTAGTCGCGGAAAAGGAGCGCGAACCTCCAAAGCCTCTCGACTGTCCACCCAGTCAATTGGCTCGACTGTATCAGAGACTACGGTGGCACCACCACCGAAGCCCAAACGGGGCAAGAAGAGACAGAGCGAGGCCATGGAAGACTCAACTATGAACACATCCGAAATTCCCGTACCTAAGAAACGAGCCAAAACAGCTCCCTCCAACACGACACTTGATAACTCCACCGTTCTCCACGAAGATGACACTGAAACAACCGATTTGACATCTAAGTCTACTGGTCGTAAGAAGGGTCAGGGATCAAATACGAAATCAAGTCGAAAGGCCGCCGAAGCACTGGATTCGAATGCGTCTATGGCATCTTTACGAGCACCGCCTGGTAGCTTCCCCGATGACGATGAAATTGAACGCCAGTTGGAAGCAGAACTTGAGCGACAGTCTAATGACGGCTATCCAATGTTTGATCCATCACCGCACGAACCAGATGAATCCGCTATTGAAGATGAATTCAAGGCCCTCCAAGCTGAGATGGAGGTCGATCAACCTGAGCCAGCCCAGCCACCCTCACAGCCGCCCGCAAAACGAGGTCGTGGGCGACCCTCGAAAGCATCATTGGCTTCACAAGACTTGAATAATGATGATGAGAATAGCAAAGCTGCCCAAGCACCTGCGAAGAGGGGCCGAGGCCGGCCGTCTAAGGCGTCATTAGCTTCACAGGATTTGAGCACTCTGAGCAATGCTACTGACGCCAAAGATGGCCAGCCTCCAGCAAAACGCCCCCGTGGAAGACCATCAAAGAAGTCAATGGAACCAGTAGAGATTGAAGTTCGTCAGCCTTCTAAGGCGGCTCAAGAAGATCCAAAATCGCCCGCACCTACGTCCCGATCCTTGGTTCTGCCGTCCACTCCAGCTAAAATAATCTCTCCGGCCCCTTCAGCCATGCAGCCAGTGTTATCACCATCACAATCTCCACAGGCATCGGATGCGGAGAACCAACCTCCGGTTGCTGGAACCATGAAGCGAGTCGTGCTGGCGCCTGTGACAGCGACTCCTATGCGTGGGTCTCCATCGAAGCGCAATGTCATTGCTAGGCTCCGAAGCGCCAACCCCTGGTCAGCTACCAACCTTGAGGCAATATTTGGTACTCCCCGTGCCAGTCCGAGCAAAGAAAATGAAATAGATCGCTTCTTGAGGCGAGGCAAAGATCTCACGAGTCCCGAAAAGGGGATGACTGTAGAAGAGTGGATTCACTTCAATGCCACTGAGGCAGAAAAGAAGTTGAAGCATGAGTGTGAGACGCTGGTTAATTATTTTGAGATTGAGGGCACACGAGCAATAAACGTCTTGGAGGGGTTGGAAGTTGAATGATGATGTGGGATGAATGAATCGTCTAGACGGCATCTAGAGTGTTCGGTGTCTTGGTTCCGTGTTGGCTTTTGGTCTGGGTTGGCGTTTTGGCATTGGCAAAGTTCTTGATAGCGTTTTAGGTGCATTTGTGGGATTGGACTGGGTACAGGGCACATGATGAACAATGTTTTCATTCCCCCCATATCGACACTTTGCATTGCGCTGTTATTTCATGGGAAAGGTTGTATGTCGCGAAGGGGACTACCATATCTGCTGCTTGATGATCGAGTTAGTACCAGGGGAGCCAACACTTCTATGTCGGGAATGACCCCGTTTGAGGGCCCCCGTATTTGTTTAAGCCATGATTTCTCATCAAGCATTGCGCGTTAATCCCAATCACCAGTGTGACAGCAGGTGATAAGCCACTCTGACACATATATGTCCTGTATTGACCTAACAACTGCCTGTTCCCAAAGGAGCGACACGGGTATCTTGCATTATTCCCATCCTAGTCCCATAGTCCTACACATTCCAATTGCCACCCAATCCAATCCAGTCCAGTCCAATCCAACATTGCCATTCCCAAGGTAAGGAGCGTAGTGGGTTCCCAGGACTTAGTGTGGTTCAAGTCTTGGTTTATCCATTAAAATATATCTATTATAAAATCCGCCATAGAAGTGTTATCATAACAAAGTGTTAGTGAAGGAGAGTCGTGAAAGGTTGATAAAAGTTATCAAGTGGGAGGTCGTGTCTTGAAGATGCGGCTGATGATCTCGCGAATGGTAGATAGGCTCTGCGCAAATGGGCGAGATCATGATTCCTAGAACCTCGCAATTAGATGAAGATGAAGCTCAGGATAGCTAGTATAATGACACTCCGACCAGTACTGGGTCGAGCGGCGCTGTTCACTAGGACAGGTGTCGACGATGTTGGGATGCCACCTGTTCCTGTCGCGGCGCCGCTGTTAGTGCTGCTGCCCCCCTCTCCAGTCTGGGTAGTTCCGGATTGTCCAGAGCTATTAGGAGGGCCGGATGTAATCGCTGAAGTCGGTGTAACCCCTTTAGTTGTAGATCCAGATCCAGATTCAGATTCAGATGGAGATCTAGATGTCGAAACAGCAGTGGTGAGCTCTGGTTCGGATATGGAAGCAGACGAGGTTCCTTCCACTGCTGAAGAAGATTCTGAGGCTGTTACAACAGCAGAAGTGCTCAAGGTGGTCTGCTCGGCCGTGGTATTGGTAGACTCTGACTCGCTTTCAGTTGACGATGCGCCGGTGGTTGTTGATTGGGGTTCCGTTACAGTAGGCATAGATGGTTCCGTTCTGCTGGAAGAGGAAGTTTTAGTTGCAGGGATGCTGCTCGTCTCTGTGCTAGATTCAGGGACGTCTGTCGAAGTTGACTGCGCAGTTGTGCTTGTTTGCTCCGCATCGCCTGAAGTCGTTGGTTCAATTGGACTGAAACTCGTGGGCCTCGCCGAAATTTGGGTGCTTGTCACAATAGGTGGCTCCGACGTCACAATGGGGTCGGGCCTAGATGTCGACGACGAGGTAGGGGTTGTATTTCGGCCATCACAGAAGCCAATGAACTGCGCAAACTTAGGTTCCACATACTTCTTGACAGTCTCTCTTGTTGAATTCGTATGACTGATGACGCAATCGATGCATCGGTCATGGCTATCCAAGAAAGCAGATCCAGGCTTACAAAGTTCGTCAGATTTCCCGTTAGCTTGGGCAATCAAGTAGGCCGAGTTGCAGATGGGGTAGCAGATGGACGGAGCTGTGGTGGCTCTCTTGCCAAACTTGTGCGTCTTGCGACGGACGTGTTGGTTGTAGGACCCTTGATACTCTTTTTGGTTACTAACGGTCTTAGTGGTGGACTTGGGCCAATTTGTCAAGGTTGTTTGTGAAGCCCAGTTTCCAGCTGTAATAGTCTTGGTATGTCCGTACTCAATTGTCTCATAGACCTCGTACTCGAAAATGCCATAGGACAAACCGAAAGCTTCTGGATTCAAGTTGAAGTAGCCATATGAGGGTGGGAAGTAGCCCGTTTCACCCGCTTTCCATGTCACGTTGGTGAATGGCGGAGCTCGAATACACTCCTCAGGCTTGCATAAGAACTCATCTTCGGGAGAGTCTGGCCAGAAGTTGCATCCACTCGGCCTTTGGGGATTGCACACATATCCAGGCTTGCATCCAAACGTGAGATCTGATTTCGGCGACAGTGGCGCATGGGACCCGGTCGGTTTTGGACAGAGAGTAACACTGAAGGCCGGAGTCACGGTCACCGTTCCAGCGGGCACTGAGACGGTCGTTGGGCCCAAGGTAATCGTCGCCGTGGATGTTTGTGTACTACCAGGAAGAGTGATAGTAAATGTCTTGCCATCATGGGTAATTGTGAGAGTCGTCCCAGGAAGCTGCGTCGTGATTGTTGACAATATAGTGGTACCTGGGAGAGTTTTAGTTTCTCCGGGAATCGTAATTGTCGTAATACCCCCCGAAGCTGTAACCGTTTCTCCTGGAAGCGTTTTTGTCTCGCCGGGAATTGTGATGGTCGTGATGGTCCCTGGAGCCGTAATGGTTTCTCCCGGAAGTGTTTTTGTCTCGCCAGGAATTGTAATGGTTGTGATGGTCCCCGGAGCTGTGATGGTTTCTCCTGGAAGTGTTAAAGTATTCCCGGGAGCAGTTACCGTCTTGCCTGGCACCGTGACCGTCAAGCCGGGGCCGGTGACTGTAGCGGTATTCGTGATGTAGGAGGTAACGGGGTAGCTAGTGCTGACAGTCACTGTTCCCTCATACTTCGTAGTGGTGCTTGTTGTTATCACCGTATTGTTGACAGTTAGAGTAACCGGGTAGCTAGTCGTGAAGGTCGTGGTCTCTACTCGTGTTGTGGGCAGCCATATTGTGGTGGAATGCACTTCTGTGAGTGTCTTCGTGTTTTCGATTGTCGTGGGAACCACTGTGACGATTGGTATTAACTCTGTCTTTGTTGTGACTGATGGTTGGACAATTGTCACGGGTTCGGTAGCTGTCGTCGTCGTCCATTTTGTGGTGGTGACCGTCTCGCACTCAGGATCCGGCTCGGTGCCATATGGTGGTGGTGGTGGGCCGTAAACATCGGTTGGCTTGGGTTTGCAGCTGCATCGAATTAGTTACTGCATATCGAGGAGAATGCGGTACTTACTTTCTCACTGTTGTCACTGTGACCGGATAGGACTATTCTTGATCAGCACGTGAGTTTTACATAATACCATGTCTTCCTTACAGTCGTATAAGTTGACGTTGTAGTGGTGGTTATGTATTCAGTCGTAGACTTGGTGGCCGTTTGATGCTCAGTGGCTGTGGTAAAGATCTGAATCAAATGCATGTAAGCACATGGCCGCTGAAATACTAGAATTTGAACGAACCGTCGTTTCGATGTAAACTGTCCGACTTCACCAAGGTCAATTCTTGTGTTCGTTACTCTCTGGATCATGACACTCACAAGCAGGTTTCCGTTACAGTGACAGATGATGGACGGCAGGGCGTGTTGTAGTATCCTTGGCTAGAGACACCAAGCGAGTGAGATGTCTGGTTTCCCGTCCAGGCTGCAGCAGCGTAGGCAAACGCGCCAAACGCTAAGAGAGTGGACGGATGCATCTTGAGCCTCCACTTCCAACACCACAAGCGGGGAGCGAATGTACCACAGAGATGTGTTCAAGGGCAAATGAATATTGAAAGCTCAAGGCGGCGGACTGAGAATAGCATACAGCGGAGGATGCAAGATATCAGGGGAAAAAACGAAGGAACGGTGCCAACTCCCACGCACCCAATGCGGCGATCACCAATACGATAGGCCTTGTCCACAGGTCTTTATGAGGATAAATATGGTGCGAGGCCCGAGCTGGTGTAATTTCCGAGGTGAACAAGCTGCTGGGCATGCAAGAATACTGGCCAATCCGGTGCTAACTGACATGCCAAAGTCTCAACTAGAGCCGGAGTGACCAACTACCGGAGGCAAGATTACAAATGCGGCGTAATTAAAGCATAGCACAACAAGAGAAAACAACAAGTAGGGTCTGGCCGCGGGGGAGTCACGAAAATAGAGAGGGCCTCGTTCGTATGAGGACCACGGATGAGACGATGACGGGGTGGCACATGCAGATAAGAAAGCTGCATATATACGAGGGTGAGAACGTGGGCAATTCACGGGAGAGAGTGTGAGAACTTGGAGGGCTGAAAACGCCGTGGCATCGTGGGACGCAAGGCGAGTCTTGGTTTTGACTGCAAGCTGGAAAGCCAAGCCCTGCTTGACACCCTGACATCTGCCACATTATGTCCTGGGGAGGATCGGCAAGTAATAACGGCGTCAAATCCAAGAGCTGGGGTCTGGGGATAGCAAAACCCATCGTGGCTGTGAAGGGGAAGATCGTGGACCTACGGAGTACTAGTATTTGGAATATCTCGAGTCAAAATATCAGTGTAGAGATTGTCGTTGTTGGTTCCGCACTGACTTGAGAAGCTAGGGCCATCAGCGATTAGACGAATGTGTGAGGCAAAGGGACACTGCTTCGTAAATGGAGCAATAGGAAAAAGAAGGCATCCATCTGTAATCTGTCGGCATCCAACCATCAGTCAGTCCACTTGGCTTAGCGGCAGCTGTGGCCCAATACTCAATGATCCGCTTTTCATCGATCGAGAGCGGGCTGTTCCTTAAGTCCGTCTTGGCGAGAGTAATAGAATGTCCATTGTCCAACATCAGGCATCTGTCGTGTTACACAGCATTTTGGGCGTCTGCGAAGGGCGAAAAAAGCGGACATCGCCGAGAGAAATAAATGAATATTTCCGGCCGAATGCAACAGCACGTAGTAGTTAGTGACTTGCTGACGTGGACAGCGTCTATTTGGATACAGCCACAAAGAAACGAGGAGGAGACAAGAATAATGATGAGATGATGGAGGAGTGTCGTTGCTCCTCTCACCTTTGTGAGGTCTTGGAAGAGGTCGAGCTGAGGCTGGCAAGTTCAAACAAGGTTTAGCGTAGGCGGTTGACCAAAAACGGCAACATCTCCCATTGGCAGCCTCGCCAATTATAGTAGTGACCCCTATTGTTGATCCCTTTCAGACTCAACACCAACCAACAACAGTCCTGGACGCACGCACAGGACGACCACTATCGCACAATTTTTCTTTTCTTCTCGTTATTCTGCTATTCCATCTTTGTTTGGTGGTTAACTAGCCCTCTGAGCTGGGGACAATATGTGGTCAGAGCTCTGATTGATGTCCTGCTTCCCTTCTCCCTCCATGCGTTGGGTGTCCATCAATGTTACACGACATTTCCCACATCCATCCGAAGAGGTTGTCGGCACGGATCTTTTGTCATGTACAAAGTGCTCATACGAACAAGTCTCGGCACTCTCCCAATGCCCCGATGAGCTCCCGCCTGTGATGACCGGGGCCTGTGCAACGGCTTCTCCTCGATCCATCTCGAGCTGAGCCTCATGACCGCCCTTCTTCGTCTTGGTAATTAGAAAGGGCAGCCCTCTCCATCATCAAGAGACTGTCTGACCTTATGTGAATCAAGCCATGCCGCAAACGACAAGTTTGACTGGTAAGACAAATCTCAGTTCTGGCTCGAGCAACAATAACTTCGCCACCTTTGATCTATTGATGAGCGAACGCTATGGCCGCTACAGAGCCTTTGTTCTTGCTCTAGTCTGATGTTTGCTCCAAAAACCTGCCAGCCCTGTTTGGCTAGCAATGGAATCACTATGCCAAGAACGCCTTCCTGTCCCCCAGCCATCAACGTGCCACACAACAATACGGAGTAGCATTGTGTAGCAGAGCAGATGGACGGGTATCTGCCTAGCAACTATGCACAACACGTTCATCCGTGTTCGTATCATGCCCATACGAAGACGCATGAGGCTGAAAATGCCGGTGCCAAAACAAGTGTAGTGATCCTGTTCCCCAAGACAATCCTGTCACACAAATGGTTCACATCAACTTCTCCATCTGGCCCACAACTTCTCCGCCCTCGCAAAGTGCCCTTGGAGTCGTTCAAAATCCCCAAGAGAGCGAGGTGTATCCTCACAGTGCCGTTTCCGGTGCTTGATCCGCGATCCCGAAAAACCGTGGCTTCCCGAGTCCCCCTTGACAAACTGCTCGCAGCCGTCGTCCTGGCTTTACTGCATTGCCAGCTACGGTCAATTGAAATCACTATCAGTTTTGCAAATTATTGTAAGGATTCACACAACCTTGTTGAACGGCTGAATCTGTCCCCTTTCCAAACGGAATCCAGCCATCAGCCCTAACAGGCTTTTGCAGAGGTCTAGGTGCAAATGCCTTGATATCTTCCTTTTTCTTCGCATTCAAGCTATTAATATTGTTTGCTTCCCACCGGGCAAGACTGTTGAACCAACTCCTCTCTATAGTTATGTCTGTTATCATCTCTCATGTTGTTGGCACTAGCATCACATCCCCGGGCCTAAGAAGTCCATCCACATGCAACACCAAACGATGCCGATCCATGATATACTCGGCATCAATCACCGAATAGTCTGTCACTGAAGACCGAATTTACATCAAGGTTTCCTGGGACAATGAAATGCCATCGATCTTCGTCATTATGTGTCCTAGCCTTGTTGGCTATTCGGACATTGGCGCAATTCGGCACTTGGGATGAGCGTCAGGTCAATGCAAGCATCTGTAGTTGGGAACAACCCAGAGGTAACAGTTTCCAAAACGCGACTTACAGCAGCATGTGCTCACGGTCCTCTTAGCTGCCTTGATCCGCGACACGATCTATCTGGATGGAGGCGATATTTGGTGGTCGCCAGGTTTCGATGATGGGACATATGGAACACCTATAAATCAAGGTATGCTACGCTTATACGATGACTTCAACTCAAGTACTTATTCTGGTCAGGCAACTATGAAGGATTGGTCTTGACTTACAATCTGAGCAATCCATTCTCGACAGCTACCAATGTCACTGGCCTCTTGCTCCAAGCGCCAGAATCCAAGGCTCGAGGAGGCATTGGAAATACTAATGGCGCATCGCCCAATTTTCACGACGGCGCTATGCTGGCGAACGACGCGGAGTTCTTTCTTTACGGTGGAGCCGCGTTTAGGAACGATGAGCAGAGTGCTCCCCTCAGCAAGGGCTGGATCCTTGGATACCAGGCATATCAATATGGACCAGACAAGCCGCTGTGGAAACGCGGGTTTCGCGATTTGGAGCTTCCCGATGGTGTGCATCGATACATCGCCTACGGCGGTGCAGTAAATGCACCTTCAGAGAATAAGGCATGGTATTTCTCTGGATTAACCTCAGCGGCCCAGGGGCCAATCTATTCCAACTGGAATGCGACGACGAGGCCTGCGAATGTCTCCAATACCCTTATCTCGGTTGATATGAGCAAGCAACTCTACGAGAAATGGAGCAACAGCACATTGCCCAGCAACGTTAAGGGTCGTGCCAATGCCGAGGTGGTCTGGGTCCCTATAGGAGAACAAGGCATATTGGTCGTTCTTGGTGGTGTGGTCTATCCAGAATGGATTACCGCAGTGCACAAATCTGAAAACGCGACTGCCAGTGTAAGCGGTTTGGTGAATACGTATATTGTTGAGGATGTGAGGCTTACGATAACCTAGGAGCGCGAGAGTCCAGAGTTCATGCGTACCATCGACATTTACGACATCGCCAAAGACAAGTGGTATAAACAGCCAACCAAGGACGGCGGTCCTGGTGCTCGCACCCGAGGCTGTGCTGTTGTTGCGCCCGCCTCCGACTACTCTAGTTTCAACATTTACTACTACGGTGGCTATGATGGACTCCATCCTCTCGATCCTTTCTATGATGACATTTGGGTCCTCTCAATCCCGTCCTTCACATGGACCCAGGTCAGCAAAGGCACACCCCTCCATGCACGAGCAGGCCACAAGTGCTTCATGCCGTACCCAGACCAGATGATGGCCTTTGGGGGCTACACAGCACGTCCTGGCACCGGCATGCCGTGCCTAGACCAAGGACCCGTCGTGATCTTGAACTTGACCAGTGGAGAGTGGATGGACTCTTATGACCCTACCAAGCATAGCAACTATGGTGTTCATGAGAAAGTCCAGGTTGTTATTGGAGGCAATGCTTCCGGCGGTGCGACAGCTACGAAACCGGTTCCTTCTGGGTGGGCGACGAGCGCCCTGGGAGATGTCTTTGCAACGGCATACGACCAGAAAAAGATCACGACGTATTGGCCATACAACCCTGTCTTATCGACCGAACGACCTGCACTTCCACCAGGCAATCGCGGCGGGTCCGGGCTGCCCTCGTGGGTTGGCCCCGTTCTGGGTGCTGTCCTAGGTCTTGTCTTCGTAACTGTCATCCTTGTTATGTTTTGCCTTTGGCGGCGAAGAGGAATCTTCAGGAGCAGCTCCAGTGATTCGAGCACGTTGTATGGGCACCGACGAATTGTCGCTTGGCTTAAAGGTCAACCACCAACAACCAAGACAACAACGGTGACCTCGGAAGAGTCACCATCAAGTCCTGAGATGGAAGGCGCTGCAACTCTTGCCCTTACTCATTCAATTTCCGCATCAGTTGTTCCTCTTCCCCCTTCTCCACAAGAAATGCCGGATACGCAGGTTTCAGAACTGGATCGTACGTAACTCCTCCTCCTCCTCCTTTTTTGGCTCTTGAGAAAATCCATCGCGCTAATTGTGTTCAGCTGATAACACTCGAGTCGAACTCCATGATACTGGCTTAACTCCACTGGAATTGTACCAGAGATATTCGTACTGGTTCCAGGTGAGAAACGGTACTCTACCGAGCCCCTCTGACAGCTCCGTCTCGATGAGCGGATACCCACACAGCCCAGTCTCTTCAATCGCCAGAGACCAAATCGGCGGTACCCCACGAATAGACTCACCTCCACTTGGATACGCATACCCCGTCGTCGGTCGCTCTCATCCTCCGCCAGTGCCGGGACTGAACGAGGATGATTCGAGACCCCTGGAATGTATTCCAGAGGCGAGTAATCCCACTAGCCCGGTGAAAACGCTGGATAAGAAAGGTTCCGAACAGCCAAAAAATACTGAAGGTGATGACAAAGATGATGTTGTTTCGCCTCCTACGACGGGAGAGATTCAGGGGGAGGACTACTTGTCAGTGACGAAACTTCCCAGTCCATCTACACCGACAAGGAAGGGCATGTTCCAAGAGGATGAAGATGACACTCTAGGCAAGCTGGGTTGAATTATGATGATGTGGCGTTGGGATTCTATGATGGTGTTTTTTTTTATGATACTGCAGTTTGTTATGCTTCATACTCTCGAGACTGAAATCATTTCATATGATGTAATGCAGTTCTATTCCCTCCACTTTCTTGTTGCCTCATGTCTATATCCGTCTATCGTAGTTAAGAAACTTTTTATCCCATGTCTCGTTTACACCTCAACAAGCTCTTCATCCTCATCTCCCTCAATCTCCTTCACACGCTCAGTATCCTCCTCCGCCTCATCCCGCATGAGAACCTGTACCAATCTATCGCACGCATCCTTGACATCCTCATCGTTGACCCGCATATGCGTCTCCCGAATAATAGGGTAGACGTTAACCTCTCTCATCAACTCGCGCCCCTCTCTCGTAGTCGTCAAGAGTGTCAATGTCTCAACGTGGGTTTGGATAATAGAAGCGTCTGGATCACGCTTTTTGTCCGATGGGAGGAGTTGCAAATCCGGCAGCATAGCCATAGTCTCATCAACGTCGTACTCTTCATTGCCGGTGATGGGGAGGAGGATGTAAGGAAGGATGTTAATTGCCGTGTCGGAGAGGAACGAGGGGTGGGAGGAGATTTCAAAGGCAGCGTTCTTGATGGTGCTTGCTACGCCTTTTCTCCGAATGTCGGATTTGTGCTCTGTGAAGACTTTCAACTTGGTCAGGGGGATGACGCCGTCGTAAGACTGTTCGGTGAGGAAGTATTGCCGAATCTCAGTGTGTTTGGCCAGATCGGCGAAGACGTAGGCTAGGTAATCGAAGTCGGCTTTCTTGTTGTATGCGCCGTCCTGGCCCTTGACGAAGAGGTCCATGAGCTGGTTTAGGACTTTGTCGTCTGAGCCGAGTTCTGAGGGAGCTTGTTGTTTTTGCTCGATCATGGCTTTGGAACCGTCCCATTTAGCGAGGTTGGCTAGCAGCATGGCTAGCAAGTTGGCATTTGGTTCCTCGGGGTGCTGTCGACAGGTTACCATGGCCCTCTCGTTGTGATCGAGGAGGTGAAACTTACAACAATGTGTGAGAAAACCATCTCTATGAACTTTTCATCTGTTGCTAGAAACTCCAGGATTTCCAGCTCTCCAGACAAATTGATGAGGATGGTGAGCGCATGTTCGGCTATTTTCTGTGGGGGTGGTTGTGAGCGATTGTTGAGACTTCACTTCACTTCACCTCACAGCCCAAGGATTTGGCCTCACTTACAGCTTGGTCTCGCACAAGGAACTTGAGATGCTTGATTGGTTTGAGCTGCTCAGTCTTAAATATGGCTGGCTCGGAGGTTGAATATGGGACGAGGTTCTCGATCGCAACCACGCGAATCTGAGGGTTAGGATGGGCGATGAAGCCCACGAGCTGCGCAAAAGGGTATTAGCAATCCCACATGTCCCAACTTCCACTTCGTTAAGGAAATGGTTCGCCATACTTCTTCCAATTCTGTGGGCATTGTGCTCTGATTTTTTATGAATTATTTGCCCCTAGAACTAGGGCACTTGTTCCAATCATTTATGAAGGTGACGATATCGTGGGGTGAGGTTATCATGGAGGGGCAATTTTTTTGATAGTGGGGTGGGGTTTGCAGAATTACGTCATTATGTAAGCAGCTCTTCTTCCAACTTCCCCGAGTTCATCATTCATTCTTTCATCCCATTTTTGTGTGTCCTTGTTCATTCGTAATCGATTTCTCAAAAACACAGTCATTGACAGTTCACCAATGTCAAATGCAATATAACCTGCACTATCAGCTACAATTGCTGAGGTGTACACTTCACGTTTGCTGGCCTAGTACAACGGTTTGACAACCAACGTTCTCAAGCCCGGCATAAGTGCTATCTTATTGTTAACCATTTCAACGCCCCAAACAACAGCGGCGACCAATATAGCCGTCCTTTACTTTATTAGTGTGCACGCTCGGCAGAGTCTCAAGAAATTCCTCCAGGACTTGCTATGGAGCTCTCAATAGATGGAGAGCATGATGTCGATTTTAGCGATAATGAGCGTCAACAGGAACTCCGTTCAACGTTGTTTAGTCTTCCCGAGCACCTGATGAGCAATTTCTGTCTACAGGTTCCATCTAGATGAGAAGTCTTCCTCTTTAAGTGGGCATCTGTAGTATTGTGTTATTCGGAGACAAGCTTCTCGGTGCCAGTTATCTCCAAGTCCCCAGAACCGGGAGTGCCTTCGTGGTAGTAGGTGACTGGGGGTATATTGGTGAATTCATTAAGTAGCCTGTTTGGTGTTGTCCCCCTATTGAATCTCTCTTTTTTACCCGTTACCCATACGCTGCATATTACGGACAACTGGACAATCGAACCATTCACATCGTGTCTTGGTGCTTCACAGCGCGACTGCTCACATCCTTCTGGGGGATATGGAAAAGAATGGTGTCAAACAGGATAGATCTACGGAGCCGGACCACTTGGTCATGCTTCGATTGGGTAAATGGAATACTGATGTTAATACCAAGGTACCTACTAGTCAGTCTAGTCTTAGGCAGTGACAGTAATATTTAGTAACATTACAATGCAGTAATACAAGATCTTAATGTGAGAAAATCTATAAAACTAAATCAACTAGTCCAATTCAATTATTCCTCTTTTAATAACGATTTTTGAAGCTTTGGGAACTAGTTTTGCGAGTATCTGCCTTTTCCGGTTCGCGTTTTACTATCGGCTACTTGCCATCAAACGGACGACGGGAATGACACAATGTCGTTTTTCGCCCGAAGTTTGATTTCTAAATCGTCAAATTTTAATGCCAAAATCTGAGTCCCTTTTATTTAAAATCTATTCAACTGTAAAAGCTGGCTTATTTTGCTATTCTTTATCTGCCATGATGTTCTCTTCAAGAACCACTACAAGACCAAAGGACCCGATCAAGACGAAGGCGGTGAGCTGCAATTTAACCGTTTGGTGCGGGACGCTAAACCAGAACCAGATAGAGAGAGGGGTGGCAGATCGATAAGACACAAATTTTTGATTTTGTGCCCACCAACCACGAAGTAATACTCAGATCAAACCAATCTTCTAGTCCTCGTCTCGCGAATTGACAATTCCAGGATGCCCAAAGCTACGACTCCCACAAGCGCGCGCCCTGGGCGACGCCACAATCCCCTGGAAGACGATATCCTGGCAACTGGTATTTTGCGAAACAAGCCGACCAAGAGAAAGTCCAAGGGCCTTGAGGGCGCAGAGGAGGCCTTTGTCGATTCCAAGGCCTCCAAGAACATCTTGCGGATAGGTCGCGAGCTGGCAGAGGAGGAAAATGCGGAGAGGGCAGTGCCAAAGGCCACTGTAGACGCGTTTGGATACGATTCGAGGTTCGGCGACGAGCTGGAGGAAGAGAACAAGACGTACGATGATGACGAGGTATGGGGAGACGATGATGAGATGGTTGAGGAGGTTGAGGTGGACCCGGAAGACCTCGAGACCTACAGGAAGTTCATGCCAGACGAGGAGGATGACCTGTTGAAGCACGGTTGGGATCGCAAGCCTTCTGGTGAGGAACAGGGAGAGTCTATCAACCTGGCCGATCTGATTCTGGAGAAGATTGCAGCCCACGAGGCCGCTCAGGCTAGCGGTGGCAATGTTCGCGCGCCAGATGACGATTATGAACTTCCTCCGAAGGTTGTGGAGGTATACACCAAGTAAGTTTCCGTTTTTTTAGAACTGACAATGGCTTTTAGCTAACAGGATCAGAATCGGGGAGATTCTCTCTCGTTACAAGTCTGGACCGCTGCCTAAGCCTTTCAAGATCTTGCCAACTATCCCCCACTGGGAGGATATCATCGATGTTACGAAGCCTGAGAACTGGACTCCCAATGCATGCTACCAAGCGACCAGGATATTCGTGTCCAGCAAGCCTGGTGTGGTGCAGCGATTCCTGGAAATGGTGGTTCTGGAGAAGGTGCGCGAGGATATTTATGAGAACAAGAAGCTCAACGTACACTTGTTCAACTCTCTGAAGAAGGGTCTCTACAAGCCCGCCGCGTTCTTCAAGGGCTTCCTGTTCCCCCTTGTGGGCAGCGGCACCTGCACCCTGCGAGAGGCACACATCATTTCTGCTGTATTAGCGAGAGTCTCTATCCCGGTCCTGCACTCTGCGGCAGCCATCAAGGGTCTCTGCGACATCGCTGCCCAAGAGGCCTCACAGGGCAGCGAGGGTGGCGGTGCGACAAACCTCTTCATCAAGACGCTGCTGGAGAAGAAGTATGCTTTGCCATACCAAGCCATTGATGCCTTGGTGTTTCACTTCTTGCGATTCCGCGCCGAGGACCCTGCTTCTGCCAGGGCTGGGGATTCCATGACAGTTGTCATGGGCGGATCTGATGTCAGGGCCAAGTTGCCAGTCATCTGGCACCAGAGCCTATTAGCATTCGCGCAGAGGTACAAGGGCGATATCACCGAGGACCAGCGTGAGGCATTGCTGGATCTCCTGTTGACTCATGGCCACTCTGCTATCGGCCCTGAAGTCCGGCGAGAGCTGTTGGCTGGCAGAGGCCGTGGCGTTCCCTTGGAGCAACAGGAGATGGCCTTGGACGGTGATGACACGATGGTAATTGATGCCTGATGACTGGTTCACGGGGCTGTCACGAAGAAGAACTCTTGCTGGCAGTTAATGAGGACATGTATGGCGTTTGGCGTACTGGATTGGGAAGCTGGAAAAGCATGGCGACATGAGCACAGATGAATCAAGACTGCACCACAACAGATTTATAATTGTTTCATCAATTCCAACTCGTGAGAATCATTGATATTGAGAATAGTCGTGATGGTCAAGATATTACTCTACTGCTCGTGCCTTCCATCCAGAAATAGCCGAGGCTGAGGCTACAAAGCCTTGGTTGCCCCTGTAGGAAGGAAGATGTGACAGCTCGAAGACCAGCATATACGCAAATGTTCAGCATCATACTTGGACTCGCACGAATCATATTCCATCAACTTCTCCTACCCATACAATTGCTGAATTCGAGATCCTATCGACCTAATGCCAAAAGGGCCTCGGTAGCTTTTGGGGGGTTTCCATATAATTACTCTTCTCTCCTCTCCCTTCTGCCTCCTTGTTCGCTTCGTCTCCCATCTTTTTAATATATTTTGAATCCCTTTGTTTGTTTGTTCGTCTTTTGCTGGCTTGTTTCTTCTTATCCTCGCATTCGCAATTCGCTCCTGTTAAGACGGGTATACTCCGTCATGTCAGATTCGCTGATTCAAAGGACCATAATGCACAATGCATCGACTCCAACCGACCTAAGGTGCGTATTTCCTCACCAAACCTCATTCCAAGTCTTCTATAAGAGTGTCTTTGCGCGTGCTTACCACGCATGAACAGTTACTTTGACTTCTCACTCCAATCCGTACCAGGTCCTCCATTTGTGTTCCTCTCCTTTTCGAGTCCTCCCGCCGACGCTGCTGAGACGCCACGGGCTGCTCCCTAGGAGAGGGTTATGCAGGACGGTGTATTCACGAGTTTGAGTTCACCAGCAGTTTCAGCAACAGGCAGAACCCCGGGAGGATCATCCACCCCGAGATTCGGTGTTGACCCGCCACGTCCACCTCGTGACGGATTCGAGTGGGTTTGGTTCCCTGAGGGATACTGGGCGGAGAGACGGCTCATAAGCTCGCCTCGAAAGAGCAATGCCAGCTCACGCTTCTAGAAGTGGCGCTCACGCTCAACAAAGTCGGCCAGCGAGGGCGAGGCGCTCAATGATGTTGTGCGTACCTCTCCCGCGGCTTCGATATCCGGGCTGCAGTCGCGGCACGAGCAGACAATCCAGCCTGCTTGGAGCCCATACCTGTCTGAATCGGAGCATGTATTTTCGCTACAGAACCCGACTGTCTCTGTGTCCACCGCTGCGGCCGCCTTTGCTTCGCCAAGATCCCAACAGTCAAGCGAGAGCGTCGTGGTATCGCCAGGTTCAAAGACTTACCGACTAGATGATGTTCCTGAAGGAGACTCACTTGACAGTATGGCCGCATCTATCAAGACCGTCTCCCCTGGGACACCAATCCTCTCCCCTAGGGCGATATACATGAAAGCCAAAAGAGAAATCGAGTTTAAGTTAAAGCACAAGGGAAATTAGGAGTTACTCGCCAGCCCAGACAAGAGCCCCCGAGCCGAGTATCAGAAGAAACCGAAGCATTGCTGCAATGCTATCACTCCAAATGACTGCTGTCGTGCCCAAGCCACCGTTGATGGCACACGCAGCTTCCTCTCTGCCCAGAGTATCAGCAAGGGAACCTGGTTTAAGGACGAGTCACACACGTCCAGGATCTCGCGAAAGCTATTCGGCAAAGCACCGTGGCATCGCAAGGAATCGGGAGACTCCTTTATCAGTGTTTCCAGTTCCGTGCGAGCAGTACTCAAGGGCAAGACTCCACCCGCAACACCCTTGTCAAACGGTCTGAGCTATACAAGTATAGTCCAATGATCACTGTTTGTCACTCATAAAAACTAAAATCATGTCTAGATAGCTTCAATTCGGCAAATAACCCCTTTCCTGGAGGAGTAAGTACTATGCTCTCTTTGAGTTCTTAGAGAAACCCTCCTCATATGCAACCTTAGGAAGCCGTACGGGTAAGCACACCACCTCTCGACGAAGATACTGCGGATGGCAAGCCTCGAGGCTTCTTTACGTCTATGACACCTCCCATCTCCGATAGTGGGGAGACAGGTGCCAGAACACCCGCTGCCTTGTCTCTTCGCTCATGCTCACACTATAGTATCCACGGCAATAGCATGGTGTCGCAGCCCCGTGAGTGGTGGGAGCAAATACCCCAGCGTGGGAGCCGGCGCGATATTTTTGACAACTGCGTCGGTCAGTTCGAATTCGATATCCCGGAGCATTTGCCCAGCAGTCCTATGTGTCCCACCAACAGTCGTCATAAAAGTGGCGGCACTGGTCTATGTGTCTATCATGGGCGCAGGAGAGCCACGTCTGTGCTCAGGGATGGGGCAAGTACGGGAGAGGATTCGGGATGGACTTCAGTGAGCAGTACAAGGTAACTGCGTCTGCCAGTCATTGTATTGTGTGTGTAAGTGTGACTTGTATATGAGTGGTATCAAAAAGCCACGAATGGCTACGCTATAACCTTTGTATCGTGAAAATCATGAAAGCCCAACTCCGTTCCTGTAATAAATTCAACACCCTTCCTTCTTTGAAACGTAGGTTGCTTTTTTTGGGTTCCATCCCAGCGGTATACCTTTAGGACAGATTGGCGCCTGGTTGATAAACCGTTTCCAATACCAGGAATCGGATCTTTCACCCTGTACAGTTCTTTTGACTCCTTGCATTTATCGCTGTCCACTAGTGGGAACATCCTCCCACCCTTCTCTCTCAGCGCGTTGTCTATACGAGGTCGATCTCTGCTGCCTATCCCCCCTTCTTCCCTCCTCATCATCCGCGGGAGGTAGCACCACACCCTCGCTCTCCTGCTCATCAGCACCCCTCTTCCTATCGTTATTCCACGACGTAAGGGGCACCTCGACGGGGACATAAGGCCTCTCCCGACGGAACAGGTTTCCCCTGCCATTACTACCGCTGCTCTGGAAGAACAAGGGTGGGGAGTTGCCCACGTGAGTGAGGATGAGGACGGTGAGCCAGAGGAACGTAATGGTGGGCAGGACCCAGGGACTGTCGAGGAAGCGCATGGCTTCGACCGGGTGGTAGAAGAGGATAGCGACGAGGCCGATGCCGAGGGCGAGGAGGAGGTAGATTGTGGTGCGGATGATGGGCCAGGGTTTCCAGGGGGTCATGCGGGAGATGATGGTGAGGGCCGTCATGATGGTTAGGGCGCAGCCAGCGGAGATGTAGCCGTATGCGAACTAATTATACACGTTAGTATGGAACAGAGATGGTTCTTGAAAATGTGAATGCTTACCACGAGGCGGTAACGTCCCCATGTCTTTTCGTTGACGGTGACTTGGAAGTTGCCGTTGTTGGCGTTGGCTTCTGATGATGCGCCGACTTTCTGTCTAACGTCGGGAGTGAGATCAATGTCGAACGTCTCAAAGATGGCGTTGCCCATGGACGACAAGAGCACAGTGACAATCCCGCCCAGCTTTTCCAGTGCGGGCAAGTTCGAGGGGGAGATGCTGCTTAGATTGCCCGTCTGATCCAGGGCAACGAGCTCGGGCCAGAAACTATTCGGAATTTGGCTGATGTTTGCAATAGCAGACTTGACCGAATCATCGGTAGTTGAGTATTTCGGCTTATACACGTTGAAGAACTCGGCCGTCGCGTTGGTGAGATTGCGCTGGACCTCGCGGCTGGTTGCTGTGGCGAGCTTGGAGAAGTCCCAGAGGATCCAGTGGTCGCCAATGCTGTTGATGGCGTCGACGACTTTGGCCCAGATGATGAATTGGGTGAAGCCGGCCATGAAGAGGACTAGAGAGAGGTTGAAGGGCAGGTGGAGGCCGGCCCAGATTTGTTGGCGCCAGGCGGGGAGGTAGTCGTGCTTCATCCAGTCGAAGTAGATGAGGAAGATGAAGTAAATGGTTGCCGTGGCGGCAGTGATGATGCCAATGACGGTTGGATCTGAAAGTAGAGCAATGTCAGCGTGTGTTCTGGACACGGGGCAAAAATGAAGGTCAGCTTACTCCAGGAATCAGGTGTTTGAACGATTTTCACGACATTGACAGCCACGGAGATGATGCCATCGCCCAGAATCATGACCGTCAACAGACTCATACGTTTCATCAAGTGGGTCTTGGTGAAGCTGAGGATAGGGAAGTAATTGGAG
Source organism: Mycogone perniciosa (assembly GCA_025331125.1). Classification (NCBI taxonomy): domain Eukaryota; kingdom Fungi; phylum Ascomycota; class Sordariomycetes; order Hypocreales; family Hypocreaceae; genus Mycogone; species Mycogone perniciosa. The sequence continues at coordinate 82,370 of JAOALB010000138.1, forward strand.
ATGACGAGACCGCCAATCGCCTCCAACCCAGAGATGACGTACCAGGTCACAAAGACCCGGCTCCTGGTCTCGTGGAAGCGAAAGGTGATGCCCAGGTATATGGCGCCTGAGATGAGGCACATGGCCATCTGGACATACAGACCAAGGCGAGCCTTTTTGAATTTCCGGGTATGGTACAAGATGGTGCCGTACTCCATAGCCAAAACCCACCGCGAAGCACAGAGGATGAGAGCTTGAATCAAGTCAGTCAGAATACGGGCGATGGATGATAGCAGGATTTCCATGTTGGGGTGAGCGAGCTTACACATGGTTCTCATGGTTTGCATGTGCTGGTTGGTCGGGTCGAAATGGGGAGCCACGACAGCGAAGCCGACCAAAACACCCAGTTGCATAGCCCTGCATGCTCGTTCTTTTTGTTTGCTGTTAGCTGGGGTTTTCCATCTACTATTGGCACAAAGGAAGTCTTACCAAAGACGCTGTCGGTGACGAACCGGACATCGTACAAGGTAATAAGAAACCAGGTCAACCACAGAAGACTGCGAGAAGGAGCCCGAGTCAGTGTTTGCAGCAGAGCAGTGGAAGATGATGGGATCCCCAAACGAACCAGAAGTATCCCACATAGGCCTTGAATCGTGCATGGTTGGTGACGGCTTGGTTCTGGGCGAAAACGGTGTAGTTGGCGGCGAAGAAGAGGTCAAAGAAGACTTCGAGAATACTCGCATCGTCGTGCTATAATTGATAGATTAGCATCATCAGCAGCAGCAGTAGTAGTAGTATCCAAGATACAAATGGTGAACATGATTTCCCGGGGGCGGATTGTTGTTGACGAACCCTCTGCACATTTGGAAAGTCTCTGTCACCAAAGCCGCTGAGATTGGGCAGGTTTTCGCCATCGTTGGCTTGAGAATGGGAATGCTTTTCGTGGTCGTGGATAAGCGGGCTCTTGAGAAGGCGAAGCTTCTCGCGATGGACAATTGGCGGTGCCTCGTTGTCCGCCATCGTCTCGTCTCGTCTCGTCTCGGACTGCTGACGCTAAAGAAGAGCGCACTCGTACGAGTACTCGGAGTTCTCTGCAGAATTAATAGCGGCACACAGCCAGCGTGGGAGATGAGAGTTCCATTCGGGGTCTCACAATTTATTATATGTATTAGATTTCGGATTCCGGCAGCTGGCAGTGCTCGTTGGCTGCATTCACGTAATGTAATAATAAAATCACAGCCCAGAAGTCGCACCGCAGCAACGGCCCAATGGGTGTGGGAGAAAAAGAGACAGACAGAAACAGAAACAGAGAGTGGCACGGGCAAACGAAATTGACCCACAAGGAATGAATGAATGGATGGATGCCCGACTGCAGCAACTGATCAGTTGGTTGACTGATCTGATACGGTGGGGAGAAGCAAAGTGTTTGAGCAGCCTCGATCTTGGCAAAGCCCCTTGTCACAAGGCTGAGCCAACCTGTATGCACTCGTCTGCGCTCGTCTGCACACATACATACATGGCAATCCATTCGGAGGACGCAGAAGGTGATTCGAGCCCCTCATGCCGGGCCTAAGCTGCGGCGGATCATCTCATGCTGCTACGTGGGCGGCTTTGACAAAGACATCTGCTGCTTCGAGGCTCTCGGGGCTCTTGGCCTTGAGGCGCTGGCATCATAAGGGCCACACACCACAACGCCAAGATGCCGACAAGAAACACGTCGCCATATTAGTTGATGATGCTTCTTATCCTCGTATGTAATACATAGATAGTACGGAGTAGTACGGAGTACTTGGTTATGCTGCTGCAACATCACATCTCCGGCCAAGGCCCACCTGAATGTCTTAGGTGGGCATATGCTCGGCGTTTGCTAGAGAAGCCACCTACTCGTATGTACTCGTAGGCGGCAAGCCGGCAGATGAGAAGAGCCTACTCCGTACAGAGCCAAAAGGAAAATCTCCGCCGTTCCGATTCGATCATCATATTCGTACTCCTTTTTTCGCGTCACGGCTGGCTGGCTCGGCAGCTTACCCCGTGCATCGATCGTCACACAGAGCGCGTATGAGTACGGAGTACATACTTCGTACGCACAATGTATTTTCTGCAGTTTCAGCAACACCCCAAAGCCCCAGCTCTCTAGGGCTTGGATTGGGCAATAATGTGAGACCACAGCAGGTAATTTACCCACAGCGGTTCTTTTTTCTGGGGCTGTGTGCAGTCCCTCGAGCCAGAGGGGGGCTGTGCGAAGCAGTGAATTTGAATGGTTCCACGAGGGAGATCCGGATCCTCACAGCCCCCCGTTTCTCCGCCGCTTTGTGCTGTGAGTCTCAGAGTGGCATGTTGGCGAGCTTGAAATTACTTATGTTGGGAGCCTTGGCATAATACCGCATTTGTGTGGATGATGTAAGAAGGTTGAGGTTGTCCGAAGCGGCCGAGACGTCCGAGAGTATTGGCCATTCCAAGTTACATAAGACTGGACGAAGTCTTCTTATTGATGGATATCGAAAGCCCTTGGATACTTCATAGGTTGCTGAGATTAACCAACGAATATATATGTAAGCTCGCCAACAAATTCGTCTGCCGTTTAATACTCGTACATGTTACCCTGTTGGTGGGCCAAGGATTAGCTCCCAGGCCCACATCGCCAACGGGAATGGCTTGGACAATTGGCAAACATACTCGTACCAGTTCTAGTTTCCATTGTGAGTTTACCAAGATGGTCAGTAGTATATATTCATTCGTGCTAGTTATCTGTCTCTGGCCGCTATGGATATAAGTTATATCTTGCAGCGTTAACCACTCTTGCAGGATACCCTATCATCGATTAATAGTAACGCTGCTGGCCAACAAAAGCCCTTTACACCCGTATTAGAAGGCGATGGCAATTCCGTAGCGAAGAGATAATGCAACAAGTTACCAAGCAAAAGAATCTCTTAATTAAGCTATAATATTTCCTTTCTTTAAGCACAAGACTGGTCTACAATAATTCTACGAGATGCTCACAATTGCCTGATTTGGCCTTGTGCCAGGAACTGTATGGAGCACGTGTCACAGCGCTAAGTGCTAACACTAATAGGTAGCGCGTGTGCTCGTTAACTCGCCCCCAAGACGCGCTAAACGCGTTCGAATTGATCCTTTGTGAATTGAACTTCGTTCTGGAATGCTATACTGCAGCCACACGAGTCGAGTCTTGGAGCAGTGACCAGATTCTACAATTGCGCGATGCATAACCGGCCTTTTTGAAACGACCTCGACTTCGAATTGCATACTGCACCTCCACAGGCGGTTGACTGCCGCTGGCCGGCGATGGAACTCGATGTCATCAGCCGAAAACGAGCCCTCGACGAACCCGATCACGAGGCTATCGTGCCAGAGACCACCTTCAAGAGGTGCAAGCTCGACGATGTAAATGGTGTATCCCCTTCTGTCCCAAAGGTGCCGAGCTTCATGGCCTCAGCCATATCCGGCCTGTTCGGTTTCGGCCAAAAACCTACGGAAACACAAACCACAGAGACTTCCACCATCACGGTCGAGAATGCCACTGTCCCGTTACCGAACCCGCCACCACAGCCCGTAGCTCCCTCGCCAACCAAAGCCCGGCCGGCGATAAAATTGGCGGCTCTTAGGGGGTCAAAATGGGACACGGGAGACTCAGATTTGCCATCGCCAAAGAAGGGGTCACCTAGGAAGGGGATGCCCGGTAGGCCTCCTGGGGCGATTCAGAAGGCTACCGGGGGAACAACACCAAAGTCAGGGAGAGGCAGAGGTCGACCGCGGAAGAATGCGAATACATCCACATGCGTAGAATCAGAGGCGGGCTGTCCCGACGACTCTCCGTCAAAACCACGATCCACGAAGAAACTCAATAGTATACCAATACTCCTCAGCGGCCATCTGGATTCCACAGCCGATGAGCTTTCCGCAGCCGAATTCTCGGCCGTTAGTCCCTTGACGAACCGAAGCTACAATCTAAATCAACGGTTGGCGGAATCGACTGGTGCATCGCCCATGCTCAAGGGCATCCTATCGCCAACCAAGAAAAAAGGGCCTCGTCCACAGAAGAGTGTCACTTTTAATCGAAGTGCCAACGAAGAGGTGTTTTTCGAGGACCTCCCAAAACATCCGAGTGCAAAGAAGAAACCAGGGCGGAAGCCGAAGCAGGTTCAGGTCCAGGTTCAGGTCCAGCAAGAGGTTGCGGCCGACGAGATCACTTGTGCCATTTGCTCAAAGCCCGATTCGATCAAGCCGAACGAGATCATACTATGTGACAATTGCGACTTTGCTGTCCATCAGGTGTGCTATGAGGTGCCGGTGATTCCAGAAGGCGATTGGCTATGCAAGTCTTGTGCCCAGGAAGATGTCCTGAATACGCCAAAGAAGCCGGTCGAGGAGGTTATCGCAGTGACGAGCACGACAAATGTCGCAACTGTCACCGTCGCCCCTGTTATCGAGGTGCCGGAAATACCTAACCTAGACTACCATTTATGGACCCTTCAGAGGGTTCTTCTAGATCGATGTTCCGGTCGGCGGAGGATCCGAATGTTCGGACAACAGGATGCATATGAGAAAGCACAACAGCTTGTGGAGCAAACCGTTGTCGCTGGCGAAGGCAATTCGATGCTACTCATTGGACCTAGAGGATGTGGAAAGACTACCGTAAGGCTCCCGCTGGTCTTGTATCCGGATTCAAGCTAACCGTCCACACAGATGTTGGAAAGCATAATTAAGGATATGTCACGACAGCATCGAAGGGATTTCCACGTTGTGCGATTGAATGGCTTCATCCACACAGATGATAAGCTCGCTCTCAAAGAAATTTGGCGCCAGCTTGGAAAGGAGATGCAAGTGGAGGACGACCTCTTGAATAGGGTAAGCCACACACTTGATCTTTTACTACTGCCTCAGTGCTGACTCAAATGGCAGTCTAATTACGCAGATACAATGGCATCTCTGCTGGCGTTATTGTCACATCCCTCTGAAATCCTAGGCACCGATGCAGGCGTAACATCACAGTCAGTCATCTTCATCATTGATGAATTCGACATGTTTGCTGCCCACCCCCGGCAAACGCTGCTATACAACCTCTTCGATATTGCACAGTCTCGCAAGGCGCCGATTGCCGTCCTGGGCTGCACTACGCGCCTTGATGTGGTAGAAATGCTCGAGAAGCGAGTTAAGAGTCGATTTAGCCATCGATACATCTACCTATCGCTTCCCAAAACTTTGGTAGCATACTGGCAAATCTGCCGACAGGGGTTGATGCTAGGAGACGTTGACCCGAGCGAGGAAGGAATTGACCCGAGTATCGAAGGATATGTTGAGTTCCAGAGACATTGGAACCGCAATATCGAGGTTAGTGAATGAATGTGGGTTGGTTCCTTTGATATATGATTTTCTGACACTTCTGGTTCGCTAGGAGCTCTACAAACAGCGAGGGTTTCAGGACTTGCTCCAGTATCATTACTACACGACCAAGTCGCCTTCAGCTTTCTTCACTGAGTGGATATTACCACTCTCGTCGCTCTCAGCAACCAATCCGAACCTCAGCATCCCGCCGGTCAGTTCAGAATCAACGTCTTTGGCGCCGTCGGACTCCCGCATGCAGCTTCTATCAACGTTGTCTGATCTTGACCTCGGCTTGCTCATTGCAGCAGCAAGATTAGACATTGTGGCCGACACGGACACCGTCAACTTTGCCATGGCTTACGACGAATACAGCTCACTAGTCGGACGACAGCGGGTACAGTCAGCAACATCGGGAATGCTTGCCGTGGGCGGTAATACAAGGGTCTGGAGTCGCGGCGTTGCCGGCATAGCATGGGAACGGCTCATCACCCTGGGCTTGCTTGTGCCGGCTGGTATTGGGGGTGTTGGTGCGGGCAGCAGGACACACGGGCACGGGGGGTTAGATGGGAAGATGTGGAAGGTGGATGTTGCTTTGGAGGAGATCCCAATGGCGACAAAGCTCAGCACTGTGTTGGCGAAATGGTGCAAGGAAATATGAGTGCCGTGCTCTTTATATGCGCTGTATAATGAAGGCATCTATGAATAGACGAATAGAACGGTGATGGTCCCGTCCGAAAAAAAGAGTATATACCAGTATAGAAACTAATCAAGAGTTTTCTCATAGAAGAGAGAAGATAGAAATTCAATCTCCCTAGTCTGTAATGCTGTACGACGTCGAGTAGGTCTTATTGCCGAGATTCCTAACCAAGGGAGATGGCACCAAAAACAGCCATAACGACGAAGTATATCAAGCTTAAAAAGAAACTAGACAAAACTACGGATACTAAGTTGAGTTAATTATAGCATTCTTGGGTTTTTTGTACCATACTTGTAGTATTACTTCAACCGCTACTACTTCGTAGTTGCTTGAAGTCTTATTCGCAGGGAAATGTACTTCGCAGTCCCTCCTGTTTTGTCCCTCCCTTTCTGTCGCCTTGCTGCTTCTCCTCACCGTGTTTCATAAGACACATGTATTAGCTGAAACCTGTTTGTATGTATGTAGAGATTTTTCGGACCAACACTCGGCTCAAAACAAGTCCCAACGTGTGGTGCGGCTTTTCCGCCAATACGGGATGGAGTGATGATATTGCCGGACGAACCGATGCCAAGCCTTTGTTCTAAGGTCTAAGAATAGGTGTGCCTCGGCTGCTACATAAGCAGATGACAGAAAAAGGGCACCACATTTCCAATTACATAAGACATCAAGTCATGACAGTGCCGAGGCATGGAAATAAGAAAATGGGCTGATCTAACTTGAGATGGTAAATATATCAAAATTACATTTTTCTGGCTATTTTTTGAACTTGATATGTAGCAGTTAATATGGAGTATCTTTTTTGCTACCCGCCGTTATAATAGACATCCCTGCTCAGCCCACCCGGAGACGGCCGAACTGTCCTCCGAGGCGTCGACAAACCTCCACATGAGCACTTGTAGATGTGCCGACACTAGTCTGGTTACAGCCTCCACCGATCCAGAGCTGACCAGCTAAACAGCATCATCTCGCCTTCTACGAAGTAGTATGCACACACAATACGTATTATACTACGAGTACGTGCTAGGTAGGGAACACGTGCATGCTCCTTTGACGGGCGTGGCGCGAGCCCGAAACCCCTGTCGAAACCCGTCTCCAGGTGCTCGCACTAATACTGGGCTGAGGCTGTTGTTTCGGGAAACAGACCGTCCGTTGGGCTACCCATTTTCGCTTCTATTTTTTCCTCACCTTAGTGGAAATACGGAGTAGCTAAAAGTCGTTTCTTATCCTGTTCTTCCTCGTCTTCATATTCGCTTTTCCTCTTCTTTTTCTTTCGGCTTTCATATCTCCCACCAACACGCTACTTGGCTGCCCTCATACATATGACTTCATAGACGCACCTTACCCTGCGTACATACATAACATACATACAGCCAACATACGACAACAACAACAACAACAGACATAACCAGATCCGTGCTCCAACTAGAGAGCAAGCAGACAGACAGACAGACAGACAGACGAGAAGATGCCCACAAAAATCGTCTTTACAACCATCAGCCCCCTGCCCCCGGGCGTCTCCCGCCAAACCGCCATCGACTTCCTCCACAACCACCTCCTGATACTGGACCTCAACCCTGCCATCACTGAGAGACATGCCATCTCTACGCCCGACCATGCCCTCCCCGACGAGAAATCATGCATATGGTACTCCATCACCGAAAAGATTACTTACTTGCCCGGCGACCTCATGACCGGCGCCGTGTCCTTCACATGCGCTTTCCACAACCTGCCCCATGGCATACAAACCCACTGCTATGCGCCCATGGGCGTTGACCTGCGCGAAAAGTGGACTATCGGCGGCACTCTCCCCGGCGAACCCCCCGAGCCGATAGAGCTGGGCCTCGGCGCGCCGGCCACGGGGTTGTATATCCGCGAGGACGTCGAGCTGCGGTGCAATCTCTTGGTGGCAGGCTTCGTCAAGAAGACGATGAAGAGGGCGCATGCCAGACTGGTTGAGATTATATCAGAAGAGGCATCCGCCTTAGAAGCCGCGCGCCAGCAGGAGAAGCAGCAGCAGCAGCAGCAGCAGCACCAGCAACATCAGTATCAAACGACGGCGCGAATCTAAAGAGCCATATAATCTCAAATGCGTATTCTTCGATGATATTATATACGATACGACTTCTATGATGACGTTTTTTTTCGAGTGCACACACACACACTTCTTTTTTTGTTGCCGGACACAGCGCTTTAGGCAATGGGATATAGGGAGACCATGTCGTCGCTCGCATTATCGCGCATGGCGTTTGGGTTTTCAAAACCGAGTGGGAAGAATCGCCTTGCTTTGTTATCCCACAGCTGCGGCCGGTTCATCAATTCACTCAAGCGGGCAAATAGGACACACCATAATTTTCAAACAGCGATATTAATTTCCTTGGCAAGTAGGGACGTCGTCTCATTCCGACTCCATACCTATGCTATCATGCAGATGAATCCATTAAGAAATGCCTAAACACACAAAAAAAACCCTTTCCCACAAAAGTCTCGCCAAAGAACGGAATCCTTTTCTCTTCTTCCACCACCGCGTCTTGCCAACGCAGCCTGTGACAAAGCCGGTTTTGTCCTCATTACAGGGCTAGGACGCCAACGAAAGCCGCACCCAAAACAGCAGCGCCGAATTGCACAAGGCGCTCCGAAGCACTGCTGACCAACACCGGAGGAGTAACCTCGGGGTGGGGGCTGTTGGTGACCGGGGGGTTGACTGGAGCAACCGGAGTGTTGACCGGAGGATTGACGGGGTTGACCGGGGGGTTGACCGGGCCGGTAGGCTGAGCGTGGCAGGTATGGCACGGCTATAACATCACAGTCAGCAACTCTCGTCTTCATCTTTCCCATAAAGGAAGACCAGAGAGGGGGGGGGGAATACCTCAACGACAGTGCAAGGGCAATCCGTAATGGTCAACGTGGTGGGCTTGGTAACGGTATACGTTTGCACACCCAGGGTCAAAGTCGTCGGCTCAGGGCAATAAGTGGTATACGCCTGAACGACCCTGGTAGTCGTCACAACCGTTTGGTTGCCATGAGCAGCAGCCACGGGGGCAGCAGGGCCGGCAGCCGCAACGGCGGCGAAAGCGAAGAGGACGGTCTTGACGTTGAACATCTTGAAGGAGGAGGGGGGGCCTTTTCGTCGTTTGTGAAAAGAAATAAATGGGTTTGTTGTTGTGCGAGCGAGTGACTGTGATTGCGTGTTTTTTCGGGGGGGGGGGTTGGAGCGAGTGAATTATGAAGCGAGTGATGTAAAGCGAATGAGTAGATGGAAGCTGCTGATTGTTGGTGATGAGGATTCGAAAATCATCTTGGTCGTCGACGAAGTGATGTTTATATGCTTCCATTGTCATCATGTCTGCGCAAAGCACCAAGCGGGACCACAACACAAAAAATCAAAACAATCTCATCACGAACAATTCAAAGATTGGCTCCCAGACACTGTTCCTCCAATGAACTTGCTCCAAGACAGCCCACAAGAATGGTAAACAGACGCTGCACGACGTACAATCGTTGGTCCCGCATTCCTGCACAAGACCAGCAAATTACCCGTCGTGCCTAGGAAATACGCCATTCATTCCTCGTCACGTTCTCGTTGCATATGGAGCTCATTTCGGACTTATTCGAATTTTTTGTTTGATTTGTCTTCCTCAGGTTGAGCTGCCTTTCATCCCCCAGCTCGGCTCTGTCTGCAGTACTACATCCTGCGTACATACACCAAATCCCCCTGAGTCATGGTATTTCCATGTCTCACTCTCAGTGCACCATAGCCTGCACATATCCACAACATTCTTCAAGTTCCCAGCTAGTACCGCAGTACTGTCCTGCTGGAAGCAGCCACCTCGAGAGTTGATGATAAAACACGTCGTGTCATGTGCACCGTATTCATCGCAACCTCTCTCCTCTCTATGCTATGTTCCTTGAACGCCTTCCTCGGTTTGTCCAAATAATGACAAGAAACAACCAATGGCGGCGGTGGGGGGATTCGCCTGGGTCTAGACAGCAAAGCAAATGACGAGAGTTCCGTACCAACGTATTAGGAACATGGGGTACAGCAGAAGAAAAGAAAAAAAAAACAGGTAAATGACGCAATGAACACCGATGGATGCAGATATATGGAGTGGAATCTAGAAGGTATCAATCGTGCCGTCCCTTGGCAAAAAGCAAAATAGAGTCCGATCCGAAACGGGAAAAAGAAAACAATCAAAGTAGCATCAGGTGTCTTGTGCAGGTGGGTTTCGCGTTATTCGTGCAGGGATGGCGAATGCCTGTTATGACTGCCGTGAGTCATCAACATCCGCCTTGACTTGAGGGCTGGTGGTCATCATGTCCGTTTGGAACGGCTCTGGCTCCGCTCGAGTCCACGGACTGATCCATCGGTGTCGAAATTGCGGAGTTGTTGCTCATATTTGGCGTTACGCAGAAATTTTGGCACCGAATCCTACAATCCATGTCAGTCAGTATCCTTGTCTACTCGTCGCATTAGTTCAAGCAACTTACACTAGCCATGAGTTTGAAAACGGCGTTCTGCGCATCCTCGAACAGCGTTGTGACCTCATGGAGGGTCTCAATCATGCCGCTCTCTTGGCCCACAGCCTTGGTCATTCGAGTAGCCAAATTGTTGCGCAACTGATGGTCAATGTTGAGCTCGCAAGGCGAACCTGGTGCTAGGAAGGCATTGTAAATGCCATACGCCTGCGCCATAATCTCCTTGATGGCATCCATCGAGCTGACCGAGATGGACTTTTCAGCCTGTTGAATGGCAGTCTTACAGCCGAACACAAATTCGTTGACATCCCGATAGAATGACAGGTTCTCCTCACAATGTGTATCCCTCAGGTTCTCCCTGAAGAGCAGGCGGAGCGCGGGGTCGTTAAGAATCTTGTCAAGTCGCTGGGTATTCGAGTCCCGAGCAACTCCGTTGCGTTGCGAGCTTGCGCATCCTTCGCTCTCCGAAGTCCGACCTCTGGGGCTATTGCCATTGAGGCTATCTTTGCCTCGTTGGGAGATCTGGTAGATGGCGGATTTGGTCGGCTGGAATAGATGGCAGCCAGGATACTGGGTCATATGGGCCCTGTCCTGCACCACGGGTTCTATAAGATCGTACTCGACAAAGAGGGAGGCAATCTCGGTGCTCTCTCGTCTGTCTATCATCGTGCAGCAGTCCATCAACCAATCCGCTGCCGCCTTGCCGGTAAAGGTGTCCTTGTATGTTTTCCCATTCACCTTGCGTTCAGCAGCCATCTTGACGCCAGTGAGGCCGTCCTTGTAATCATGCAACGAATCCGAATCGGCGGCTGAAACGCTCGACTTGACATTGCGACCTCCAGTTCCAACGAATCTGTGAAAAATCACCTCAATTGACCCCCGGTCGCTCTGCAGCTTGTCCGTCTGCAGCTGTCTTTCCAGAATGACGAGTTGAGCAGCCTTGCTGGTGACGAGCTCAGTTACTTGCTTCTGCTGGATGCCATTTCTGCCACAGAATCTATCCAGAACAGTAACGCCTTTGGAAGTCAATTGCCAGACTGAACCCTTCATGTTGTACGCTTGCTGATACTTTCCATCGGCCGACTCAATGAAGCGGGCGTCAACAAACCGTTGGCAGATAGACCGAGCCATGTCCTTGGCCATGGAGAAAGTCGTCGTGGTTGTTGTCGTTACAATCCTTGACGGATCTTTGGGATCTGGCATACGGTTGGATTGCGAGAATTTTAGGGAACCAAGGTTGTTGATGGCATCCTCAGATAGGAAAGTGTACTCGACTTTTGATAGCCGTACTCTATGGGCTGACAGGGGTAATAGGCTGACAATGAGAGTGGAGAAAAGGTCCTTGAAATCCTACCCTTGTGGTTAGTCGATGCGTGGCATGCTGGGCTGGCAATATGAAGTTTGGCGGCAATCAGTGGTAAACCGAAGAACCGGTGCTGGATACTGTGGAAAGGCTTGTCGGTGGAAGATTCTACATACCCTTGTGAACGGTCGGTCGTCCTCAGTCATGCGCAATAAGCGCGAGGATGTCTGATGCATCTTGTTGGACGGGACAGCCAGGTTGGAAGCTGGCTCAGGCGGGGACAGCGTTAATAAGCTCGAAACCGAAGCAATTGATGCGGAAACTGTGTGGTTGCCGTCGCCAGAGTTTGATGAGAGGGACTGTGCCGACGAATTGTCAAACGTGGTGGGTTTTCCCAGGCTTGTTTGCTCGCTGCCAGACTGTGGAATTGGCCCAAGAGAAAGCCTAGCCAGCGTAGAATTGGACTGACGAGTCCGAACGGCGGGTTCTGAAATGCCGGTTATGGCGCTGTGGGTTCTATCCAAAGCAGCAGCCGCGCGCGAGAGAATCCCACTTGCAGAGCGTTGCGTCCGGGGCAGCGAGCCTATCGAAGCTGAACTGACGTGGCGGCGGGAGTTGTCAATGGTAGCCTGCGATATGGCGCGGTCTATGGACGTCGAGTTTCGTGAGATGGGTGGGAGAGGTTTTTGTCTGTCGGGTTGCGGTCTTGTGGGCAAAGGCAGCGGTTGTAGAACGGCCATCTGGCAAGAACAAGAAGAGTGTTAAGAGGGACTGTTTGGTGTGAATGGGCGAGGTTGAAATAAAAGATGATGGATGAGTCTGAAAGGGCGTGGAACAACTGAGAACTTTGAGAGGAGATGACGGGCTTTTGCCTGGGGAGGGGGGCGTGTACGGAAGAGCACTGAAAATCAAGCCTGGGAGGGTGCACGCCTACTTGGCAGAACGGGGTACGGAGTACAGAGTACAAGTATAGGATACTTTTGTGGCGCTGAGGGGCCGGTGGGTGGTAGTGGAGTGGTTGTATGAGGGCCTGCCTTGTGGAGAGGGGCGTGTGGCTTGAGCGGAGGAGGGGAAGACGACCCGTCTGAACGGGCAGCTCAGCAACAAGGCTGATGCCAGAGTGAGTGGGTGGGCGAGTGAGTGAGATGAGGATGAGAAGATGGTGATGAATCAGAGGGAGAACCCAGCGTCAGTCAATTGAGCGCGGGTAGGAGACACAAGACGGCTCTGCAGAGGAACAATGCAGGCGAGATGATGCAGAACACGTTGACTGACTGACGAACTGGTGGTGCCATGCAGAGACCCGGGACAATCAATCGAGGTACCACGCCGCGCGAAGCAGTAGAATGAATAGAATGAATGATGGAGAATAGAGCACCACTATTCAGTAACACTTTGTTCGCCAATTTGAAAATGAAATGAGTTCTGCGAGCGGCTCGGGATGTGGGCTTGGGAACAAGAATGTGGTTGCACATACGATGATGATTGTTTGATGAGCCAGCCCAATAGCCCAGCAAATAAATTCGGTGGTGGTGACGCCAGGCGAAAACTAATGCCGACGAGAGACAAACTGTGGATATGCACTAATCAGAGGCTTGCTGTCAACGAGATGATGGTGAAGAGCACTGAATAAAACAAAACGAGGGCCACTAATCCCCCGTTTGTTGCATGCGCCAGCCTTTGTGTCGTACGGGGTACGAGGTACAGGCTACCGTATCTATCGGATGGCCGACCGGTCGGAGTGGCCCTCCGCAGGTGCGTGTGCGGCGCACCGCTGCAGTGTGGCTCCCGTCACCACGTTTCGTGGACCGCCAGACGGCACGCAACATGACACTGACACAGCAGCCCTTGTTTGTGTCACGAAGCCATTCTCTCTTTGTGCACACTTGCAGGCAGATACATGCGCAAACACCAACACCCCGGAACAACCGCCTCACCGTTCCGCAGACACCTCGAAGCGCTGGGCCGCATTGCACGCTGCTCTTGCACGCTGCTATCTCTGTCTGTCTCTGTCTCTGTCTCTCGCTCTCTCGCTCTTTCGCTCGCTCCCCTGATGGGGGCTGCGGCGGCGGTGGCGGCTGACACGCTCCAATGTACTACTTGTACGGAGTACTCGTACCTGGACGGATCAGACCAGGGTGCTGGCATCCAGTTTGTAACGCATGCATCAAGGTCACGAAACGACCTCGTGCGCGAAGTTTCACACAGATCGGCGCGTGGCTTTCAGGGATGTCATCCACCCGTCTAGCGCTTTCAGCAGGGGGGTTCCCCTGGCCCGTAGCAGCTCAGCATTTGGCAACACGACCACTCAACTGTCGTCACCCGCCGCACTTGCTGGGGCGCGCTCCACGGCATTAGGCTTGTTGGTTATCCACCGCCTCAAACTATAGGTTTTTTTGGCTCTTTTTTCAACCCGTTCTTTCTAGCCCAAAGCATCGGCAAGTGTCCGAGTATGTCATCGTCATAAAGCCCTTTTTCCCAATTCCCGGGACTTGCTCTCTTAACCGAGTGTGCAAACTCGCTGAATTGAGCCAACTGATCCAAATACTAATGAACTTGTTTTTCGATCCCTGCAAGAACGGTGACTTCACCACTAATGGGGCCAAAAGACTGAGAGAAAGGCACACTAATGCCTGTGGACACTGGCACTGACCTGCCATGCAAGCCCGCTTGAGGCTTCCCAAGATGGCTGCTGTCAGGACGGCTGGCAACAGGAAATAACAGCAAAAAAACAGACATCTCAGCTCTCCAACGTACCTTGACGGATTGGGGCCAGGGTGCTTCCCTGTGATCCTCTGGAAACTCGATTGAAGTGATACGGGATCGGTGACGCCGTGACGATGATGATGATGACGAACCAGGCTTGCCGCCGTGTCTGATCTTGTCTTTCTTGCGCCGCTAATCAAATCTTCAAGAAAAAAGAAAGAGGCACTCGAGAACGGAGTAATACAAAAGCGTATTCCTCTGCTCCCTACAAGTAAAGCTGAGCAACCCCAGATTCGTCCGTACGACTCATGAAGTCGTAACCACAACCCAAAATGGATGGAATCTAACAAACTTCCAACAAGCAGATAATTTTCCGATTTACCGGTCGCGCGGTTCAGTTCTGGTCGGCGACTACTAGAACACTATCAGCATAGCCCATCTACTAGTGATATTCCGCGCTGTCCCAGATCCCTCCCCATGCCAGCCTCGAGGTGGGGATGGAACTATATCTCGGGGACGTGCGTTCGTGCAGTGGCAATTGGGGCTTCTAGAAGCTCACAGAGAAATCAACGCAAAGCAGGGGGTGCGTCCCTTTTTCTTGCATTGATGAGCCGAACCTTGGCCCGGACGCAGGTTTGCGCTTAAGATAGCACTTCTTGCTGGCCTTGGCAATATGATGACGGGCCGGGGATAATAATGATAGTAGTACTCCGTAGTAGTAGTAGTATTATTATTAGCCGGAGCCGACGAAGCCGAAGAAAGTGTCTTGGTTAATTCGTTTTGCGGGCAACGGCTAGATAACTAGACCCTTAGTTTTGCTCGATTTGCAGGGGGCGTCAGATCTGGAGGCTTTTCGTGGTGGCAGCAGGTGGTTGGTGAGCTGAGAACGAGGTTACGTAGTTGGGGCAGTCCAATCCCTTGTGAGTTGCAAGCTACGACCAAGCACGTGTGCGCCCTGAGGCCAAGGCGCGACGGACAAAGAGCGGCGATGACCGAGAGGCGTCAGGCTTCCTTGCGGAAATACTATGATATAATAACTGGGCCGTTGGACAAAGCAGGGCAAACGTCAAGCGACGGGAATAAACGACGACGAAAAGGTAATATATGTAAAGAGGGAGAATGGAGAACCCGGGGAAGTTGTGTCTAGTACTAGTATTCAAATCTATGGAAGGGGACTGGCAACGGATTATATGGATGGGAGACCGCCCTCGCAGCGGTGTGGCGGCCCTATTCCATGCTGCTTTGTCTCGACCGCCCTCGCGGAGCAAACATACATGAAGGGGGGATGTCCAGCCTGAATTGAACACTCATCCGGCACCAACACGATGCAGGTCGTGCGTATGTGCGTGCATACATATGTGCGTATGTGCGTTTCTGGTGGTGGGAAGGATTTAGATTGCTACCTAGTCCTACCACGTTGTGTCGATGCGGAGGCGACCGACTGTGGGGGGTGAGACATTCTTCAGTCGAAAGCAAAAATGTCTACGAAGCAATATCGATCCATACAAAAAGCAAAGGGTGAGATCTCCAGGGAATGGAGATGAAGATCTGCCCACGGCCCAGCCTATCACGATGACATGTCTGGTGTATGGTATGTACCTCTCTCCTTGCAGCACAATGCCAAGCAAGTCTTGCAGGTATACATACTTTGTAATGCTTGTACTCCATGCCTACACATTAGTAGTACTCGTACTCGTAAAAGCATGCATCGGAACAGGTCCGTTGTGCCCCGGATCCCACGTCCAGGCACCACCGTTTCAATCTGAGCTGCGCCTTGATTCTGAGGTTTCCCTTCCTTCCAAGCATCTACCTGCTCCTATTACAAGCACGAGTATTTTCGGCCTTGTACGGCAGCCGGCGGTTATGCAGGGGCAGGTGTAAAGGGTCCTTTAGGATTGGCCAGATGGAGTTTAGGTTGGGCTTGTGGCTCGTGTCGGATTCGGCTCACAAGTCAGCCCGAAGGCTGCTAAGAGGTGGAGATGCAGTGGCAAAGTGGATTCTGATACATGCATGCTAAACGCTGTTAGATGCATGCATAATCGGGATAAGGCTGGGTATATTCCTTTTGGCGGCAGGGCTTAGGGTAGCTGTCGCTGTCGCTGCGAGTATTGGAGTAGTGGTGGTAGTAACGACAAACGGACTGTTGAGATATGCAATAAACGCTGCATGATGATGCGGCAAACCTCGTGTATATACCTGCCGTGACGTTAGTGTACGCCTCCGTTTGGTGAGAGTGGTGAAAATGATTGACGTCGGGCGAAGTGACGGTGGCCGGTTTTATAGCTTAACGCACGATGTTACTCTGTGGGTGACACTGGAGATGGAAAAAAACAATCCTCTGAGCGTTACGCTATCCAGGTTGGCATTGTAAGTTGCAACGTATCGTCAAGGCATTCCATCGTTTCACTAGCCACGAAAAGGAGGTTTTTTATTATCTCTTTCTGTTTTCGTTCTAATGTCCGAGAGGATAGTCCCACATAAGAGGCATCAGATTGCAGATGCTGTTTAATTGGGTATTGATGCAAGAGACCGAATGTAGATATATCTACAGGGTAAGGCAAGCCAGATGTTGTAAGGAATGGAATTATACAGGGGACCAAATATCCATTGGCTGGCGGCATTCAAGAGCCGTGCTGCCACGCGAGCACTGCATCTTGGCTTATCCTGGTTGATAGACAACAAAGTGCATGAAGTTACGACATAACATCCACAGCAAACTGCATATAAGCCCGGCAGTGGTCCCATGGAGTGCAACCCTCCATCTTGCACCCGAAGGATGCAGATTTTAGTACCAATGTCTCCGTACATGGTGTGACTCTTCTCCATCAATTACTTATCCCCGGACCAGGGGAATCGGCCGTGAGGTTGATACGGCCGACCATTGTCCGTTTGCAATATGGAAAGCCTTCGGCAACCAACAAATCCTTCGTACTGCAGGCGCGATGCCGAGAACCGCCAGCGCTGCTTAAATCTCGCCAAGCAATTGATAAGCAACACCCTCAAATGAGCTTAATTTTTGTTTAAAAAAAAAGTCAGGCAGCGCAATTTGAACAAACTCAAATCAGGGCGGCAACAAGACAAGGGATCAAAGGTGGTTGGACCGCCTATTGTCCGAGATCCCGATGAGCAGGGCCAGGGGCTCATCTGCATATGTCCTATGTATGCTCCTCAATTGAACCAGGAAGCTCTCACACCTCTCACATTATCGTACGAGAACCCATCATTTTTTTTCGTGCGTTGGTGCCACGCGCGTAGCACATAACTGTACCGCTCACTAAGGCATTCCGAGCGTGGCGTTGCTGGAATGTGACGAGGGGCGATGGTGATCCCACGTGGCAGATCTGGGCATTTGCGTAATCACGGCCTGCCAAGGCTGTTGTGTTGATTCGATCCGTAAGACCAGGGAATTTTTATTTTTTCTTCTTCACAGAAAAAGAAATCGGCAACTAAAGGGAACTCTGCAGTAAAGCCGTTTTTCTCCGTCCTGGTAATTCCTCGACAGGATCCTTCTAAGCAGCTGCTAGTATGTATGTATGTATAAGGGACACTGAAAAGATCGACCTCAGATGCGCCAATTTGCGGCACGGCTCATGGCTTGTAATTATTATGAATCGAGCTTGAGTCAAGCCATGAGCGGCACAACTGAGACCTGCCTCTTTGGTGTGGGTTATGAGGTCAGAATGTCGGAGGTTGAGAACAAGAACACTACAGGTAGTGACGGAGTACTGAGGTACGTACTTGAGCATGACAAATCCCGTTCCATGGGTGAGCAAACAATGTGAGCAAGTGTTTCGGCGAACCAATGAGAGGAGATATTGATCTAAGACGGTGTCTAATAATTGTGATGACTGGCGTTTTGAGGTCGGAATTACACTAACCACCTCATTCCCCCTCAATATCTCTCGAGAACCCTCGCTTGTCTTGGTTTGCTGTAAGGGTGTGACGCAAGGCGTTGTTTGGGGATGGCGAGACTGGATATGCAACGAACACCTTGGGGAGCCACAGTAGCGCATCGCAGGACGGACACGACGCCATGAATGAAACTTGAAATTCACAAAGTTCGCGATACGAGTTACGACGTCTTCATACACCATTGATTGGACAATTCATCACCGCGAATACTCCGTGTGGAGATGGAATGACATGCGACCCATTGCAGTAACGGGGCACTTTATCGCCGGAGTATGCATCTAACAGAACAACCGAGGCGGTGGGCTGAGTTGACAGGACGGCAGACATTGCTTGAGAAACTACGGAGTACGAAGTACGTACTTGGGCTAGGAGGCTTGGTGGCTTGTCGCTGCAAATGAACTGGTGGACCACTCCTGTGGCCATCCTGCTGCCCCACAGAACGGAGAACGGAGCCATGCCACGTGGGTTTGAAGATGCACGACGCACGCCGCGACCGGGGCCCCTGAAAGCGTCAGGACCAGTCATTTTCGACTTGGCTTTGGGGTGGAGAGAGGGGGAGGGGTGCGTTTAGATGATGGTATCTTGCGCTTCGAGAGGTGGAGAATGCTTGAACTTTGGGCCATCATTCGATGCGGCCGCAGGCGTCGGGCTTGTCTGGCTCTGGGTAGCGGGAGACGGACAGGAACTTGGTGGGCGAGTGAAATCCGTGGGCTGTATTCCGTACTGTGCTATGCTGTGCTGCGCGAGAGTGTTGTTGCGGTTGAAGTTACAATTTTGCATCGGCTCTTCTTTATCGACATTTCTCGAAGGGGGGCGCCTCGGCGATCTGCCTGAGACAATTTGACAAAACAATGCTGGCATAGCCGAAAGCAGTTGGTCGGGTCGTACAAGACAAGGAGCACGAGCCGCCTCGCTACATAGTAAACGAACGATATCGCTTCAACTGCCGGTTCGCGAATAACCAACAACGAATGCGTGCCAAATACTACCCAGCAGCTGTGCCGGACTGGACACCCGCGGATTTATGCACGTCCTACTACTAGCACGTATGGACGACGTGCATAAACGTACACTATTTACAAAGTACAAAGTACTACTACTGGGCTTTGCGAATTTAGTTTAGGCCTTTTGGTTCTTGGAGTCTCTGGTGGTACTACTCCGTAGTAGTGGTATAAATCCTTCAGCCACTGGCGGCGGTGGCGGCGGCGGCTGAGCAAGTGCTCCCTTTCTCCATTATTGTCCGATAATGCCACATGGCAATTTGCCGTGACGCGTGCCATTATCGTGGCACGAAGCGCACGCACACCATCGCATGGAATGGACGTGCGCCAGTTACAAGGATAAAAAGAGAGCTCAAAGAAGAAAATAATTCAACCTCGTGCGTCATACTCCGTATACGAGAAGACCTTGTCGGTTGGTGTATCATTTATCATTGCCTTAAATGTTGGAGTTGTTCGCTCGGCATGTGGCCTGATTGTTGAGATGATACAGTCATAATGTGGCTGGAAGCATCACGTATCAACTCATTCATCCGTCGGCTTTGATGGGGACCATGTCATCAACGGCATCATCCATTCATTCATCCCTCGTTTCCGATTAACACATACGGCGTATTCTGAACCAACACACCGCAACATTTACGAGTACTACACCAACTAGTTTACGGAATGGATGGATCTATCGATGGAGACAGCCCTATTACCTGGCTTGCGGATACTACCGGAAGTAAGCTGCTACGGATTTAACACAACGGCCGTTTCTTCGACCTCTCTCAACGGAGTGATGTGATGGGGTTAACAATAGGTGGTACTCTCCGTAGTGGTGCTACGAGTAGTAATCCGTATTCTCGTCGCGATATTGTGTGGGATTCTAGGAAAATTCCATGGAAACAATGGGTCCCCATCTCGAAACCTACTGCTGCGTGTCATGTATCTGAAACGACGATGCCATCCAGCCCGTCTCCTAAGAGAACAAGACCCAGAAATGACTGCCAGACCCATACGGAGAGAGGGGAGGTATCGTATACTTTGCCATGTGCCCGCCATGCACACCACACCAACAGCCAGCCCACCCTTCTTCCTTAGGGCTCGCTGTTCCACGAGTCCCGACTCGTGCTTTCGATGATGAGCTACGGTACAGCGCCACACCGCGAGCCTAGATACAGACTATAGAGAATACTACTCGTACTCCATACAGGCGGGAAAGGAGGGCTGGCAAGTGGCTGGGATGGTCCTATTGAGTTGAGTGAATAGTCGGGACAGCTTTCTCCAGTCAAACATTTGCTTCTTTTTCTGGTTACTACTACTATTACCGAACCTAACCCAGCTCCCCCTTTCCGCCATCCCGAACCCCATGCTGTCTGACTTGAAACTCAGCCCAGCAGTAGCGTGGGGAGTCTTGCCGAACGGTCTTAGAAAAGAACCGATGCATTCGTTGTGGTTAATTGATGGGAAATTTGCCCCAAGCATGGGAATAGTACGGGGTCTTTGATGACCCGCCTTGCCAGAATTGGCTGTTCACCCGTTCATTGATGGCACCCAATTGGAGTTTCGAAGCCGGGATACGGCTCCGCATTCTGCCAGTCAACTACTACTACTCCGTACTACGTCTACGAGTACGAGTATCCATGATAGAACGTTGTGCTCTGCCTTCTTCCCTTCCGTTAGTACGGAGTAGATTCACGCCGTTTACCACAAGGCTGGACCCTGCGCTCCGATTACGAGTACTGATGACCACCTTGTTTCCCGCTGGTTTAGTTCTGACTTCGCGCCAAGTTGACGGAGTTGACAACACGTGCGGTCTTACTACCGACATCCACCAGACTAAGACCGCATCTAATAATAATATGGCACATACGAACAGCTCCATTTTCATCTATGTCCATCTCCATCTGACGGCCCACCAGCCGACAGTATCCATTACTAATCTGCAACAATGGGATCTTTTGCTTTGTGGCCCATGAGCCAGTCAATGACTCCTTGAGCAAACTTCTTCACCGCCATGACGTGCAAATAAATGAATGAATAAATAAACACCTTGCCTTTCATAGCGGTTCCTGAATCTTACACTACGAGTATGGGTTGACTACAGGACATTCTATTAGAATTTCCTTCTATAGTAGGCAAGGCAAACACTTTGACGCTGACCGACTTTCATCATTGTCGCTCCCGATTGATAATACTAGCAGCTTTCTTACCTATACGAGTTCATACGTACTTCGTAGAGAGATCAGATTTGGGCCACTCCGCACGTGGGGGTCCACCATCGTGGATCTTGCGTTCTCCTTTTCCTTGAGCCTCTCTTTCATCCTCGTTCTCTGGTGGGGGGACGGAGTACGTAGTACAGGATCTGCAACCTGGGCGTTTCGGAATTCTTCATCATCACTGACTCATCAATGGAGTTGTAGTAATCCAGTAATCCTTCGTTTTTTTCTTCCTCGGCTTCTAGCGCCAGCCAAGCTTCCCCCCCCATTCCCTCCCTGGTCTTCTCTCTTTCTTCTTCTCTTTCTTCGTCCGTCCCATTTTTGATGTGGGGTTTGGCTTGCGACGGAGTAAGCGTACCCACTGGCCTCACATTTCTCACAGATCTCTGCATGGCCCAAACTTGCTTGGTTTTTGGGGTCGAAAATAGTTTGTTGGGAACGAGAAATCTGGGAAAGAAAGTTACTGATCATACCATCGCTAGACAGCCGACTATTGCTACCTGCTCGTACCCGTAAACCGTCTCTCACACGTACATATCTTGGGTCGTATGCGAGGACAGAGGGGTGCGTGTTTCGCGTTGCTTCTTCGTTCAGGAGTTCGTCTCCAATGCCCGTTGAAGGCCGACGACTCGGCCGACAGGGCGGCAGTGTAACGGCAACGCCGCGAATTATCCGCATCCTCCCATGTGGCTCGGCCACTATTGCTCTGTACATACGATGGTGTCTATGCTAGACCAAACAAGTTTTGGCGCTTCGATGTAACATCGATTCTGCGTCACCCTTTCCCGAGGTCTCGTGTTTGATCTTGGGAGTCGAATGAAGAGTAGGTAGTCTCTGACATGACCTGATCTGACCTGGCCTAGACGCCGAGGCCGGTACGGGTGGTCAGTTTGCGACTGCGCCGGGTCCGGCTGTCGATTTTCTGCCTCCGTGACGAAGGATGTGCCGCCAGTTTGTTCGCTGATCTTACTCTCACGGCTGATGACGATGGTGATGATGATCTTTCCTCGCGCATCTCATCTCATCTCATCGGTCAACGCTTCTGCCCGTGTCCCCGTTTCCATGCGGCTCTCAACCAAGACGGTATAGCGCTGCGGGCGCCGGGGGAGAAGTTTCACGTACGGCAACGTGCATTCACTTCCCCGTTGCGACCCAATGACTACCAGGTAACCCTTGAGGCGAGAAGAGCTGACGGAAAGAGACAACTTTCATCAATTCAAGGGAAATTTTTTCCAAAAGCCGTTCACCGATGCAGGGTTACCGGTCCCCTGGTCTCAAGGCACGATCGAAATGCTTCCATGGGAGGGATGCATGGTAACAGGGGAGAGATCAATCTGCACATAAGCCGCATCTGCAGCATGGTTGTCAGCGTTTTAAGCAGCACAGTCGGGAGGCCCAAAGACCCAGGCCCCGGGAACTTTTCACGATACCGGTATTCGCATCAAGGGTCTTCGGTCCGGACAGGGGACAAACGGATGCATCACGATGCTTCCGCCTGACATGGTAGTGACGGTGCCCGCGGAATGTGGTTCTCATTTTACTTCTGCTTTTGGAAACAGATGCCAGCGCATATTTGCGTCTTGTCCTGGGACTTGAGCTGTCCTTGGGCAAATAAGGGGGCGGTCCTGCATGAAGCATAGTATGCATGTTGACGGATACGACTTCGTAACTATCGCCTCTTCTAATATGCGGGTACTGCAGCTCCATGACAAGCAAAAACCATGCTCAGACGGCGCCGAAGCCTCCATTTGGCCTAGGTGTGTGATACTCAACGGATATCAATGGCTGAAGGCCGCATTCAAGGTCCAGGTTGGATATCGCTGGGTCATCAGCCATGAAGAACCAACCGAAGCAAAGCGAAGCATCCATGATAATTTATGGACACCACTGTACAAAGCCGTAACTCGCCAAGGCGTTTAGAGGGGCAAGCAAAGCTGCCTTGCCACCTCTGCGCTGGTCTTGCCTGTGACTATAGGACCCTATAGTAGCTGTAGTAATGCTCAAGAGAGCACTGGAGTTCATCTCTGCGTGTATACACGCTTTAGGCATTGCGAAATGGCGAGGGGTGCTATATTCAATTGCTAGCAAGTTGCAAGTGCCCAGCCTTGTGGTTTCTAGAATGGAAGGTGCCTGTGGCATCAGGCTGTGTTGCCGAGACTTCCCTTGTAGAAGACAAAATTGGGAAGCCACGGTTCGCATCCAGCTTTCACCTTTGCACATATCCGCTTGAATGAATTCTTCGCCTTCTCATAACATCAATGACCAAAGAGCCATCAGAATGTATCTGCGAACTTCATTTGACGACTCCCAGTGCCTCATCAATATTGTTTGAGTCTTGCGACGATCCTCCACACGTCCTATACTTTGTGATTCCTTCTCCATTGTTGACCATCTATCAGAAGCATCTGAGCAAAGGGCCTCGATAATGAGCCAGATCTATCGATCGAACAACACGCTCTGCTTCGACAACACAACGACATCCAAACACCGGGCAGTTTCGGCTGATGCGATAGGCGCAAGAGTAGTGCCCTCGAGTCTGGATGAGTTTAAATACCTTGATGTGTTGGGCAATGTCGAGATTAGAGGTGAATTCGAGAGAGGCTGATCCGCCTTAGGGTATTGGCACGCAGCATCCGAGACATGCGCCATCGCTGTTGTCTCCTTGCAGCGAGAGGAAATGCGTCGGAAGATCGAATAAAGGGAATTCTACAATAGCGAGGGTATCCAAAAAGCAAGAGCAAGCTGTGTCAGATGCACCGGTAAGAGAGCACTGTATAGAGCCTCACCAACTAGTCGATGTCCAGCCCATACCGTTGGACTCTGGTTCACCAGGTAACTCAGACTAGGATTGCAAACCGAATTGGATACTGACAGAAGTGGCCAGGGTCATTGGATGCTCAACAGAGCTTCCCCTGTTCCTCTGCGGTTTCCTCCCAGCGACGATACAGACATGAAAGCACTCCGATAGAGTCACCAAGGAAGAAGCTCAAATCACTCCCGCCTAACGCCCCTCGCAACGTGGAGAAGAAAGGGAAATACACCTTCTTGAAAGGTGTGCGCATCAGAGATTATCGGTTGCCCCAGCCCCAAGCTCGACCCTCGCCACCACAGAGTCTACAGTTCCAGTGCCGGGATGGATTTGACCACGACGAAACGTCGCTCGGTTATCCCCAACTAATGACCAAGCATAAACTCATTGATCACAGTCGCAAGGAAGGAAAGACCGAGATGCCTGTTAATCAATTGCCACTTACTCCTACAAGGGCAGGACATCATGATGTGACCACCCCTTCCTCGGGATTAGAGTTCCAAGACACAAATATGCCGGATTCACCAGCATTACCCACGTTTGAAGCCAGGATATGCGAAC
Source organism: Mycogone perniciosa (assembly GCA_025331125.1). Lineage (NCBI taxonomy): Eukaryota > Fungi > Ascomycota > Sordariomycetes > Hypocreales > Hypocreaceae > Mycogone > Mycogone perniciosa. The sequence goes on from JAOALB010000138.1 coordinate 107,355, forward strand.
TAGAGAGTGACGACACCTTTTGCGGTGACTTGCTGAACACCACTGGGGAGCATTCGCCGGAAGAACCAAGGGATCTTCATATATCGCAGGAATGTAGGAACTAGGCAATTTGCTGGTCGAGTTGCGGTTTAAAGCAGCATGGAAACATGATCATCGAGATTTGGTTCATTGCAATGGGTATCTACATACCGAATTTTGTCTTCGTACAACCACTATAGCTGCGATCAAATACAACCATCCCATATCCTACCTGAACGCCGACTCAGATCGGGCTGCACAGAGATATTTTGCCATCCTTTATTTGGCGCCCTTGCCCTTTGCTTCGTTCTCTCCAAGTTCACGAATCAGCACGGATGTCTGCCCAGCACCGCTATAATCTTCCTGCCCCGTCTCAAACCCAAGACATACACCGATGGCAAGGTACCTGCCATCGTTGGAGAATGCCAAAGCCGCAACGCTATTGGGCAACTTCTGATACTGCTTTAACCTCCTCTTTGCCTCGGCGTCCCACAAAGCCACTGTGCCATCACCACCGCCGGATGCAAACGTTCCATGGACAGGATGGAACGCAAGCGCATTAACCGGGTATACAATATCGCCATCTCCATCTGGAGCCGCCTGTCTGTGGCACTTGAACGCGTACTTCCTGGCCTGCGACTCTGCCGTGTCTTCGAACCATTCTACGGCAACACGGCCCTCAATACTACTGGTAGAGTAGCCAGCGTCGTTAGGCATACAGGCTACTGCACGGGTAAGGTATCGGAGCGAGGACTCGCGCTGCTGCCAGGGCTTGAGGCTTGAGGCATCGCCGCCGGAGGCGAAGAGCGCGGCGATGGCGTTGAGGTCGTAGATGTTGATGATGCGGCCGGTCATGGCGACGACGACTTTGGTTGGGCTGCCGGCGAGGGCGTGGGGTTTGCCAGGGAGCGGGATGCGGATGGGGGTGCTGGAGGGGTCGTTGAGGTTGTGCAGGTTTAAGCTGCAGTCCCACGAGGCAGACACGAGAATGCCGTGGGATTTGCTGTAGACGACGCAGCGTACGGGTGCGGCGTGTTTGCTCAGTGCGGTCATCTCTCCGGTTTCGAGGTTGATCCTATGTTTCCTTTGTCAATGGGGGGAGTTCTCAGGCGATGTCCTCTGTTGAGAGGTGTAAGTACCGGTTGACAATCCAGTCCATGCCCGCGCTGAAGGCCTCATTGTCGTCGGCGCCGAAGCACACATCTAGAACCGGCGCGCGATGTTCGTAGGTATTCGCGAGGCTCGCTTCGCCAGGGCCATTTGTTACATCGTAGGAGTACACATTCTTATCCCATGACGAGACGAGGAGCTTCGTCCCTGACGCAGGCGCGAATGCGACGGCGGATACCGCGTCTCCCGGAGGCGGGGAAAGTTCGTATTGCGTTGCTATTGTTGAATTAGAGTCAAATCACCAGAGATAAAAGTCCATTTTTGTGACCATTGCAGAAAACGTACCTGGAGCCATTGCCAATGCTGCTCTGCTTGGAAGTGTGAGGTGAAGCTTTGGGTTGTTTACTTCGATGGTTACGTGGTGATAAGCTGGAACTGAGTCCATACTAGTACTCTGTAGGCTTGGTGACTAATCATTTTGGCAGCACCATGCTCTGTATGTGCCGCTTTAGGGAGGTAGGCCGGTGCCAATGACACCACACCCCAGCACCTTTTTTACCAAGTTCTTGAGCCTCATATCAAAATTCATACAGAGAACGAAGTACTACCCGAACACCTATTGCCCTGTCTTTCGCCTCACACCACCAAACCCCTTTTATTTCCCGCCCAGGGCGCCGCGCTCATGGCTCTTGGCTCATTATGGGCGCGAGTAAGAGGAGCAGGCGGATCGCCGAGCTTTGCCAGGACAACCACGCTGAATCTCATCGGCTTTGCGACTTGGATACCTGTGATTGCGTGGTTCAACCTGCATGTGGCTGAGTTGACGGTGGTGGATGGGCCTTCAATGTATCCGTTTATGAACTCGGACAGGGACTCGACGTTACGAAGGGATGTGATATTGAATTATAAGTGGTCGCCGCAGGACAATCTACAGAGAGGGATGGTTGTGACGCTGAGGTGGGGGCTTGATGTTGACGATGCGTGCAAGAGGGGGAAGCTAACTTGCCTTTAGGAGTCCGTTTCACCCCGAGGTTATTGCGGTTAAAAGAGTAATTGGGTTGGAGGGAGATATCGTCAAGACGAAGAAGCCATATCCAGTCTCGACAGTGAGGATACCACAGGGACATGTGTGGGTTGAGGGAGACGGGCCACCGGGTTCTAGTCTGGACAGCAACACATATGGACCCATATCGAAGCGACTATTGACAGGAAGAGTTACGCATATTGTGTACCCGTTTAAAAAATTTGGGCCGGTCAAGTGGTGGGAACACGAGCGGCCGCTGGTCGACTGAGATGGGCGTTCAAGAGTCGCCTTGTATAACAACCGATCGGATGTATAAAAGCCATGTACGAATTTGGCAGGTTATGTCTTGGGCTGATGGAATTCTAGATTAGAACTCATAGAAAAATGATGGGAATCGAAAATCGCTCATAAAGAGTTGCGCTCATTTCTGTCATAGTTCGCTGGAGCCGTTGTGATTATTGAGATTGCGGCCTTGTCATGTATGTAATGCGTTCTAACAGCATCACAGTATATCACCATAGAGTCTCTATGAGCCAAATACCGCGAGTGTTTTACGAATACTGCTCCGTTCAGCGGATAGAGGCCCTGTGCACGGGCCATGGCGGAGCGTTCCAGCAGGAAGACCGGTGCAGCACCAAGCAAAGCGGCTCCTATTCGGCGATTCGGCCGGAGCGGCCTATCAAAAAACGGCAGCAAAAAGTTCTCAGAGCCCACGCGACAAGGCATCACCACTTTTCTAGACGAGCGGCTTTTCTCTCTCTGCCTTAAGAGGTGAGGGAAGAAACCCAAGACTGCGCTCTTTTGCGCTCCTCTATTTCCATTTGTCTTTGGTTGGATCGAGGGCCTGCAAATGTCCCAAGGCCTGTCGAATTCGCAGTTTTCCTCCACAGGTTTCTCGACGACTTCATCTGCGACTTCGACTTTGACTGCGACTGCGACTGCGACTGCGACTGCGACTCCTAGTGCTGCGCCCCAGCCTGCGACGACGAGATTGACGGCCAGTGGTCGTGACGTTTCCTCGGATTCTCGCCATGCCTATCGAAACCCAATTGCCCTGTCGGAAAGCCACACTGCAGGGCCTATAAACGGTCATAATATGAAATCCGAAGATGTTGAGGCTGAGGGCAGGCCGCCTTACCTCCATGTTGGTTCCGCCTTGTCCCGCCAGAGTGCGAGTGTTCCGGCTTTCTTACTGACCAGGATGTCCTTGTAGGCCATGATTGCCGGCGGCATTGGAGGCTCAACAGGTGATATGCTGATGCATTCATTGGATACCGTCAAAACGCGACAGCAAGGAGATCCGCACATTCCACCAAAATATACGTCATTAGCACGGTCCTACTACACAATATGGAGGCAGGAGGGCATTGCGAGGGGACTGTATGGAGGTTGGCTCCCTGCTCTGGGGGGTTCGTTCCCAGGGACCATGTTGTTCTTCGGAACGTACGAATGGAGCAAGCGGGTGTTGATAGATTATGGCCTGCAGCACCATCTTGCCTATCTCGCAGCCGGTAAGTTACCCTTGGCATGCAGAACTCATGCTGTTGTTCACTCTACTGCTTGTGTCATCAGACCACTGACACGCCTTGACTAGGCTTCGCTGGTGACCTTGCTTCTTCCGTCGTCTACGTCCCATCCGAGGTTCTCAAGACCCGACTTCAGCTCCAAGGGCGATACAACAACCCGCATTTCGCATCGGGCTATAACTACCGCGGAACCGTCGATGCTGCGCGAGCCATTGTACGCACCGAGGGGGCATCCGCGCTGTTCTACGGCTACAAGGCCACACTCTCCCGAGACCTGCCCTTCTCAGCTTTACAGTTGATGTTCTGGGAACAATTCCACGCCTGGGCCCGGATATACAAGCAGAGCCGCGATATTGGCGCCCCCCTGGAGCTGCTCACCGGCGCAGCCGCTGGTGGTCTCGCTGGTGTCATGACATGCCCCCTGGACGTGGTCAAGACTCGTTTGCAGACACAAGTCAACACACCGTCTGAGTCCGAGCTCGCAAACCGGCCTAAAGATCCCAACCCCCAGAAACGGTCAATATCAACCTCCTCACCAAGCACCCACAGACCTAGGCCGGGGGCCATCGCCCTCAAGACATCCTCTGTCATCACCGGTCTGAGGGTCATTTACCAGACGGAAGGCCTGGGAGGGTGGTTCCGCGGTGTCGGCCCGCGAGGTGTATGGACTTTTATCCAGAGTGGCTGCATGCTGTTCCTATACCAAAGACTACTCCACAAGCTAGAGGTTTGGATGCCAATGGAGGAGCGGGAGGAGCTGCGGCAGGAAATGTAGATTCCCTTGGCACTGCGCATGCATATATGCTCTGGGCAGGGCGATGTTGCATGTGTTGGTGAAAGAACTATAAACGATCATGGAAATGGATATGCTGTGTACTGATATAAATAAAAAGACGGGAAACGTCGCCTGGGCTGTGGGAAAGGAGGAATGGCCGTCATTGTTCGGCGTTGGGTGATAGACGGGATGATGGTTGGGTTTTATACGAAACATAGAGGGCATGAGGTAATGCTAAATCTCCAACATTTATTCACTACTCAAGCACCTGTTCTTTGGGTCTACTCAAATGTGCAAGTTGACGACATGGAATACGAGCTTATTATCGGCAAGACATCTCATAATCGCAGCATTGTAACAGTACCTAAACAGGGTATCTAGACAATTTCCCAGCTGTTTATTAAAATCCACCAATCCATACAACGCCCAAAGATCTAGTACTCTCCCACATCCTTCAAAAGTCAAGCATCGGGGTCGCTCTCCTCTACAACAGTGATTTCCTCAAAGTCTTCCAGCCGGGTCATCATCTCATCGCGAGCCACACACACAACCATCGCCGTGGTCAGGGCATTCCACAAGGACTGTTCGGAATTCCTGAAGTCAACCTCGACGTGGAAGCTGACGTGACTTGTCTCGTCGTCTTTGGCGGAGTCAACGGTCATGAGGAAGATGGAGGTGGTGACGATGAAGAGGCCGTAGACCACGGGGGGCGTGCGGCGGTATGTCGGGGGGGAGAGTGATGATGACCTTGGTGCAGAGGGGAGCTGTGCTAAAGTGAGAGTGTCTTCTTCCTCTTCTCGTTCCCTCTTCACTCTGGCTTTGTCAGTGCCCACGGGCTCATCGTTGTCTTCAGCCTTGGCAGCTACCATGTCATCATGTCTCTGAGATTCCCACCCGATTCTCGAGCTCCTTTCCATCAATTTGAAAAGCCTCTCCATCAAAAATGAACCAAACTCTCTCCACGAGCTCCTCCTCCTTTTCCTGTCCGAAGCCCTAATCGACGGCTCTTCGACAACCTCGGGATCTACCATCAGGTACTCTCGTTGGCGCCTGGCTAGAACCCTCATGCGGCTCTCGATGGTGCTCGCAATATCTGCTTCCCCTGCGGCTGGATCGACAATCTCAACAACAATGTTGGGGACGATTTTCAAGTGACTGAACCCTCCGTCCTCTGCGGCCCACCTCATGTACTTCTCCAGGGTCTTTTTGATCAAGGCTGGGGCTTTATGACGGAGACTAGATTCGCACGCTGTTCGGACATTCGCAGTCAGGTCGATGAGCCGTGTCAGCGCCATAGTCGCTTTGAGTCTTGTCAGCTCCAAAGTATCTTTCGAAACATTGCAGTTGCGAATCCTCACCTCTGAATTCCTTCGTGTGTGCGTAAATGATCGGGCCAGGTCCCTCCTTGGAGCTAAAGATGCCTCCCGACATGGGAAAAAGGCGAAAGTCAACCTCCCAGTGGCACGGCAGAAGGGGCAGCTTTTCTCGGAGAAACAGCATCTCAAAGAGCCTCTCTTCGTCTTTGGCCCATTTGCTAGACCCTGGGAACATTTCCTTCTCTGATTCCATCTCGGCGATGAGTCTCTCGTCGATTAGGGAAACCTCGTCGTTGGCGTAGACCATGTCCACATCTTGATTCGTGTCCATTGGAGAGCCTTCGGTCTTGGGAATTGGGCTCTTGGATAATCTGCCACGACGGCCTCTGCGCCTCCTGATTCGAGAAGTTTCGTGCTTAGCAGTTGGTAGAGGTGATGATGTCCGCCGAACATCTCGCTGCAGATCCATTGTAGAGAATGAGGGAATGTGAACGCTCTACTGGTTGCACTGAATCTTGGTTCCTGGAAAGATAAGAGGGAGGTTCTGCAAGCGTTTTCTATATTGAGCGTTGACTAGGAAGAGCAAAGTTCTCGTTTGTCGGAGCAGTTGTCAGCTGCCAGACAGTCGCCCATGTTGAATAAGGTGAATACAAGACTCCGGGTACAAGCCGCTGCCGTTGCCGTTTACATGACTGCCCTCAAACACAATGAATTCATCATACATGGGTTTGGGAATTGTCCTTCAGACGAACCGATGAGCCCTTAGTCAATTTTAATACCCGTCACTCGCAAACATATCCATGCAGAAGATATAAGTTGAAAGGGTTGCGCGTATCATATGTCGTCAGCTCTGAAAGCGAACACCACTACGACGGCTTATGTAAGGCACTTTATTCAACGGCTCACTGGAAGAACTCTCCACCGTTTGAGCCAATCAAACACGCGGCAAGCCACGGAAATTCTTCACAATTCAAGTGTGCTGTTGAAGCGACTCTTTGTTTGCGACAAACCTCCATCAGCTCAATTCACAACAGCCCGGCATGGCCGAAGCGGTAAAGACGGCAGCGCGGCAATTGCCCAGTTTCAGGCTTGGGCAGAAGCAGGTCTTCCTGTACGCCTTGCACACATCTCACCCGATACCCCCAATGCGCAGTTACTGAGATCGTCGTACCAGGCCAAACCATGTCATCACCTTGCTCCGAAAAGAGCATCTCCCACCAAACGAAGCGTGCTTCAAAGTCCCCCTGCGATTCACAAAGTTCGATCTGAGGGATTACCTATGGAACCTATACAATGTCGAAGTCAGGACGGTCCGGTCATACGTGAAGCAGCAGCCCCTCACGCAGCGGAGCGACCACTCGCGCTCGTGGTTCCGCCCACAGTCGACGAAGATCATGACGGTCGAGCTAGCCAAGCCGTTCCAGTGGCCGGATCTGCCTACGGATTTGGAGCCGTGGAGCAATACCTTGTGGAAGATGCGTCAGGAGGAGGGCGAGAAACGGGACGAGGAGCATTATTTGCGGCAAAAATTCCAACTGGCGATGAAGAGCAAGGAGCCCTTGTCAAAGGAACGGAAAGACTTGGCGGGCTTGGCCAAACAGATGCTTTCCGGGGAGGTCAAGTGGTCCAATGATGTTGTTTTGGATCCGAAGTGGGATAAACTGTTGGAGAAGGAGAAGAAAGAAAAGAAAGAGAAGAAGGAGAAGACGACGGAGACGACGGAGACGGCATGAAAAAAATAAACCTGTTCGAATGGAGTCTTGGACGAACGAAAATGAATGAACGTCAGCCTAGGATATAATTGGTAACCAGCTGGCCGGTATATAATTTAGCAGGCATAACATGTGTATATTACTGGGGTTATGAAAGACATGTCGCTCGATTCAACGATGGGAACGAATAGGAGGCATCCGTCGTGCTGCTACTCCAACTGCTCTGTGGCAGTCCAATGTTGTGCGCCTTGGAATCGCAGGACTTCGTCTCCCCAGCTCCACCAACCAGCGGTGAGATTACGAGCAAAGACTTCTAAAGCGGGATAGCCCTCTCCAAGGATATCCTGGAACAGGCCGCGCAGATTGGGCTTCCTTGAGTGTGTGTCTGGCACCGCGATAATGACCTTGGACCTGAGAGCACTTGGCGCTTTAGTTCCAATACGCTTGGCAATAAGCAGCCTCTCCCATGGCTTTCTCCAAGTAGACTCAAGACCAAAGAGCGGCTCCCCTGAGGTGGTGACCTTGAGCCAGGTCCACTCAGCTACCAACTCGAGTCCCCAGGACGCGAAGAGGCCAGTGGGTGAAGTGAGGAACTCCAGAATGCTTGACTTGTTAGTAATCCACATTGCCACTAAACCATCGGGAGCCAGATGAGAAGGCACAGGTATATCAAAAAGCAGCTGTCGGATCCCTGAGAGATTGGCGGCAGTGGTGTAGCTGTTAGTCTTTCTCCGAACAGATCTATTCGGCCACGGCGGATCAAGGATAATGAGACGAAACGTTGGCGCTCGATCCAGGAAAGTTTGTCTCAAATGTTGGATAGACCCTTTGAGATACTGAGCCCCCTGGGGAATCCGTACCGCCTCCTCGGATGCTGCCGGAACGCCTGGGGAGCAAAGCCGGGGTAGATAAAACGGTCCTGAATATCGGCAATTTAACTCGTCCAACGCACTTTGAGCGGTTGCTGCGGCCATCAAATCGGCTATTTGTGCAGCAGCCGACTGTGGTAGCCGTTGCGCCGCCGCCCCATCGCGCGGCTCCGGGGTGTGGAACGGCTCAGCCAGCGGGTCTTCTGAGAGGATCCGGGCTGGAGGCCAATGACCGGGAGGCACTTGGGCCTCCTCCAACGACCTCGGAATATCGAGAAGGATGATGGTGCAGTCGTCATTCCGGTAGAGGACAGAGGATGAGGGGCGACGGTTGTTGGCTGGAGGAGGTTCGTCACATGTGCTTTGGGACATGCTCACAGTCCGGTACATCTGCATGCAATATATAATTGGGCATCCCGGACCACCGGAAGAAGATTTAGCCTGCGTCAAGGCCAGAGAGGATTCTGATGAGAAATCGAAGCAAAAAAGATAAGAGCTCAGACTCCCAGAAGGCTGCAGACGGCTCAAGGCCTCTAGCCGTAAATGCTCGGTAATCCTCGGCCCGGGCAGAAAAAAAAACCCCACGGTTGTCCCTGAGAAAGAAGCTCCAGGGCTCTCTAATGTCAGCGTGACCACTGAACGAGTGACCAAGGTAATGCGCGGCGAATGACGTCTCGGCCATTCGTGGGGAGCCGGAATTTCCACCATCGCCCCCGAATCTCGACTTTGCGAACCTCGACTTCTCTCTCCCTTCCTCGCGAGATCTCATACAGACCGCTTCTGCCCCTAATCGCATATCGAATACCGACAATTTCACCGGGCATGTCGTCTTCATAACACTCCGAGGCCACTCCCCACTACACCAATCAGCCCCTGTTGCGCTCGGAATGCCCTCGACCTTTATGGACCATGCTTCCATGTCGGAGATAGCACACGACAAGGCACGGCAACATGGCGTCGCCGTCGCCAGCGCTGCTGCGGCCGCCTCCCCCAGCAAGACTAGCAAAAAGGAGCCTGCTGTCTGTCCCACAGACGACGAGGCGCTGACGCCGCGCACAAAAACCCGATCGTTGGATTACATCTGGAAATCCGGTGTTGCGGGAGGTCTTGCAGGATGCGCTGTAAGTTCGTTCCAATTACGCCTTGATTATGACATGCATACTTATTGTCTTGCAACAGGCCAAAACCGTGGTAGCGCCGCTTGATCGCGTCAAGATCCTCTTCCAAGCCAGCAACCCCCAGTTCGCCAGGTACACCAGCTCCTCGTTTGGTGTCGCTACCGCTATGAAGGACATATACCTACAAGAGGGTGGAAGGGGGTTGTTCAGGGGCCACTCTGCAACTCTCTTGCGCATCTTCCCTTATGCCGGCATCAAGTTCCTCGCATACGAACAAATACGCTCCGCTATCATCCCCAATAAGAAGTACGAGACCCCATTGAGACGATTGCTAAGTGGCAGTCTTGCCGGCGTGACATCCGTCTTCTTCACATACCCTCTTGAAGTCATCCGAGTCCGTCTTGCGTTCGAAACCAAGCGCGACGGACGATCATCCTTGACGTCCATATGTCGTCAGATTTATCATGAACACCCAGTCGAGAAATCAACTGCGAAATTACGGAATGCGCCACCTACCCTTGCAACAGCTGTTGATACCGCCGGTGCTGCGGTTGAATCCATTGCTCCTCGAGCCGGCCTAGCCAATTTCTACCGAGGCTTCTCTCCTACCCTCCTTGGCATGCTGCCGTACGCTGGCATGTCCTTTCTAACACACGACACCATGATCGACCTATTACATCACCCCTCTGTCTCTCAGTACACCACTCGCCCTAAAAAGAAGAACCATCCCGCTGGAAAGCCTGCGCCGCTGCGATCATGGGCCGAGCTTGTTGCCGGAGGCATCGCAGGCATGATCTCCCAGACAGCCTCATACCCGCTGGAGGTTATCCGGCGGCGTATGCAAGTAGGTGGCGCGGTAGGCGATGGCCGACGACTCCGGATTGGAGAGACTGCGAGCATGATCTTTCGGGAGCGAGGAGTGCGCGGGTTCTTTGTCGGGTTAACGATTGGATATGTCAAGGTGATACCCATGGTGGCAGTCAGCTTTTACACCTATGAACGGATGAAGCTATTTTTTGGAATATAAGAAAAGCAGAATGGACGGTTGAGTCGGCGTTGGCGGGTCTTTTGGTTTTTTTTGTTTTGGGTTGAAACATTGCATCGGGGGCTTTGTTTAGATCTGGGGATTATTCTTCAGAGGGCGGAGTCAATTCAAAGTCACTAGAATTTAGATATCGTTATCCTGTTTACAACTGTTTAAGGAAACGAACAACCTTAGAAATAGATGAACATTGGCCTTCTAGTCTGCTTCATCATGAAATAGTGAAGTCGCACCAAGGGCCCTGTGTCATTCAACTGAAGGATGAAGTCATGAATCTCGGTCAACAAGCCATGCGAGTAAAAGACCGAAATCATGTCTTGGAGAATGTATCCTTACCTACAAGTATATTGGAATTGAATAAAAATTAATAGATTATCAACAACAAACATATGCGATGATTACTGTCAGAAAGAATAGTTGCAGCATGTTAGGCTACGAGGCTTCGATCTCATCTGTGCGCTGATTGGCCAACACGTCATGCTCTCAGCGTAGGTACTTTGTAGCTTCCCACAGCCTTGCCAGATCCAAGCTTCAACTTCTCTTCACCACCACAACTTTCATCGCGGCCCTCAATACGAGTCGAGAGAACCGAACATTTTCTCAGCTTCCCCTCGTTTTCTAGACGCCTCGAATCGTCGGTCCTTGTTGCTCGATTTTGTATTCTCCTCTCGGCCTACTTCTCTACCCTCCAAATTCTACCACTCCGCGCGCGTCCATCATGGCTCCCGCCGACCATGATCCGCTTGTTCTCCTCCGACAATCCATCTCGGCTGGCAAACCATTCATCCCTAGCCCATCTGCCGATCCCTCCGCCGCCGAAGTGCCCCTGGCGCAAGCAACACACCTCCAATTCACCGGCCAGGCCCTCGCCCTTCCAATCAACTCCCCCACGCGCTTCATCTCCAGCGATAAGCCCGTCGACCTCCGCAGTATTTACTTTGCCTGGCTGAACCGCGAACTCGCTATCCCAGAATACAATGTATCGGCCACGACCCTTAACGACGCGCTCGCGGCCAATGGATCTAGTGGGAAAGTGCAGAATTTGGGCTTCATTGAGCGCCTGGACCTGATTACTTGGTTGGAGGGTGCTAGTGAGGAGAGCGAGTACATTAAGCCGTTGGCTGGTGAGAGAGGTGCCTCTTCATCGGGTGCCGCGCTTGCATCTAAGACTGGCTCTGCGGCTGCGGCCGCCCAGGCGAGATCGGGGAAGGGAACATTGGATCCAAGGCTGGCGAGCGTGTATGATGGTGAGCGCCGCATGGGCGACCGCAACACCATCCTGAGAGGCATTAAGCCTACGGTAAGTAACTATTGCACACTCCTGGAACCTGCTCTGCCTCGGGCTCAGGCTAATAACCTCAGGACTTCTCCCACGTTCGAAAATTCGCCTTGACTTTCATCCAGAAGAAGGCCCAGTCCTCTTCAGCCATCGGCTCAACTCAATCTCTGTCTATCAACCAAAAGGGCCCCTCTCGTCGCCCCGACCCCATCATCCTTCTCTCACCGTCCGCCTCTTCTCTGCTCCGTATGTCCAACGCGCGATCGTTCCTCGAGGACGGCAAGTTCGTCCCCCCCGATGCGGGTGCCTCGACCGCCAGTATGCTCCACGTGCAGCGCATCATCCCCGGCATTGATCCCAACCGCCCTATGCGCTTTATTCTCGTCGAAGGCTCAGAGCAGTTCAAACCCGAATATTGGAATCGTATTGTCGCCGTTTTTACCACCGGCCAGACGTGGCAGTTCAAGAACTACAAATGGAGCAACCCCAATGACTTGTTCAAGCACACTATGGGTGTGTTTGTTGGATGGAGGGGCGACCAAGCGCCGGACAACATTCGAGGCTGGGGACATCGTGTGTTGAGCACAAGCGTGGATCGCTGGAGGGGGGAGGCCGATGTTGCGTCGAGATTTAGGGATAAGGAGGTTGTGGAGCAGATTTGGAAGTCGATTGAGGTGAACATGCGAAACAAGGGCTGGAGGAGAGATGCTGCGCCGACATCGATATAGGGTAGCTGAATAACTGTGGAGGGAAGCACAAGGATGGATTACACTACTAATAAGGAAGGGCACATTGCTCAAGTGAGCGACACTGTCCGGTATAGAATGTCACGGACGGACATGTACAATCATAAGTACACTATCTTGGTTTTTTTCCGCATTGGGATTGATTGGACAGACCAAAAGCGATGGCGTTGAGTTTTATGGATACTGCGAAGAACATGATGAGGGAGATTTGTAAGTCGAGAGTCGGCTCAAGATGGTTAGAAAAGCGACTTAGGGGAAGCCAGGGCCGAGGGATTAGCTAGGTTCTTGAAGAGACTCCAAACGAGATAACCAAATCCCTGCAAAACGGGCCAAAGACCTCAAACAAACGGGATTGCTTCGACTAACATAGTCATACTAACGTGTGGTCTCAATAGGAGCTCACCAACACATCCCGACAGCTGAGGTATACGATGAGATGTGGGAGATGGATCAAATAGCTCGGTTCAACACGATGTATCGCGAATTTACCGGGCACCCGGATCTTATTGATAAAGTTTAAGATATAAAACTGCCACTTGATTCAGGGACTATGGACTCAACAACGCTTCTTCACTACCTGTCAATCTGGCACCCGTCAAAGCCTATTTACCATCCATTTGACCGAGGCGTCCCACTGTCGTATTGCTGCTGCTGCTGCTGCTGCTGTTGTTGATGGTGATGATATTGCTGGCGTCCTGGCAACCATCGCCAGTACGACGACTTGAAGCGGACGCTCTACTCCCCCAACTTTGTCGGCGTAATGGGCTGTGAGAGCAAGGATATTAGTGCGTGACAGTGGCCATAGAGATTTGAGATTATGGCCAACATACCTTGGGTTCTGGAACATAGTCGAAATTGCCAGCACTTTCCAAAAGCCAGACCTGTTGCACAGAGCCTGGAAATTTCGCTCCCCAGAGAATGTTATGCGGGAAACCCAGGTCAAAGGGCACGGCGGCATCAATCTCATCAATATCTTCACTGGTGAGCTGCAGCGTGAGAGCCTCAATGTTGCCCTTGAGATGCTCCATCTTTCGACCACCAACGATGGGGAAGACGTATGGAGTCTTGTGCATCACATAGGCCATTGCAACACTAGTAATGAGCGTGTTCTTGCGAGCAGCAATCGCCTCCAGCACTTGACTGACTTTGATCTCAGCTTCGGTCGCCTCTCCACTGCGGCCTCCCTGGGCCTGGCGTTGCTGCTCGGTCTTGAACTTGCCTCCGCCGAGAGATCCCCATGGCAGGATGCCCATGCCTTCTGCCTTGCACATGGGGATAATGTCACGCTCGAGGTCGCGAGAGGCAGCAGACCAACGGCCCTGGTAGACAGAGAACTGACGAAGTCCATGGTTCCTTGCATACTCATTTGCCTTGCTACACCACGGCATCAGTCATCAGCTGGCCTTGGACGGGCTGCTTCCACTTACCTCGCGACCCACGCAGGGGCGTCGCTGATGCCCAAGTACAATACCTTGCCAGCAGCGACGAGGTGGTTCAGGGACTGCATCAACTCGGGGATAGAGGCACTATAGTCCCACCAATGGACATAAAACTATGGAGCTTGGGTAAGAAACAGGATATTTGAAAATGAAGGGAGCTAATAGCTCACCAGGTCGATGTAGTCAGTCTGCAGCTTCTTCAAGCTTTCTTCGACGGCTGTATGAAGATTCTTGCTTCCGTTTCCAGTAAAATTGGCCATGATGGGCGGTTGATTGGGACCTGATACATAATTGGTAGTAAATTTGGTGGCAATGACTAGATACCAGAATCCGCAATGTCAGTCTTGCTCCCTCGGTTGTCTTGTGAACTCAGATTGGCGAGAGAACAAACCCAATTGGTCGCGGTTTCCACGCTTCTTCATCCACTCGCCGATGATGATCTCGGATTCCTGGTCCTGGTAATTGTTTGCCGTATCAATGAAGTTGCCTAGAGAGAACTGTTAGGGGTTATCTTGCCACTACACCCATCACACAGTTGAAACCCACCTCCCTAATGGAAATCGTCAGCGCCTCGTCAAATTGAAAGCATTTCCGGTGTAGAGCCATTGCTCATATCATGTTAACAAACTCACCTGTTCAAAAACGAAATCAAGGATGGCTTCCGAGGTTTTCTTGTCACACTCTCCAAGCACATCGGTCCTGATTGGTCTGTCAGCAGTGAGCCTACCAGCAGTTACAATGAGAAAGGACCAACCAAGCTGAACCAAAGTTCATGGCTCCAAGGCAGAGAGGACTGACCCTGACCGCAGCAGTTGGCGAAAGCAGTCGATATCGACCCAGTGGGCTAACTGGGGGAGACGCCTTTTGAAAGTAGGGCATTTTGGTGATTGATGGCGATTATTTGATAGAGGAAGTCGAAGCGTTGGCAATTTCCAATATGCAGGAGATGATTGAAGACTTGAGGACTGATGCTGCGGTCCTGTGAGTGAATCTCGTGGCTTTTATAAGACTACCATGTTGCGGAGGAGAGAGGGGTTTAGAAGCAAGTCCGCTCGCTTGCCACTCACGACGCCACAACAGTGGGAGTATCTGAGAACGTCGAAACGAGCAATAACGACGGAGATGCCAATGATCCTCGATAGGGAAGAGCTGAGATGCGGTGTAACCTCCATCTCATGCATTGTGACCGTTGCCGAGCGGAAAGCGCCAATGAGATCAGTGTATGGCTTCAAATTACCCGCAAGGATGCTATAGAAATCTCCGCAGAAAGAACCTATCACTCTCAAAAAGCTTCATTTTGATTTATTTATTATTTATCCAACAACACAAAGAGTAGTTGGTGGCGGCTGTATAAGTCTAAAGTCCGAGTTACAAAGAAATGCTGCGGTTGGTCGTGCATGCAAGTTGTCGGATTTAAGAGCCTCAACTCCATGGCTTCCCAGACATTCCGCAACAACTCCTCAGAGTGTCTTCCAACACGATTTACGAACCGAGTCCTAATAGGATACATATTTCTGAGTTGGATATTATATTGCGGACTTTTAAATTGCACCCGTTGAGAGCTGCGTTGGACGTGGCAAAACAGATCAACGTGTCCACCTTGGCGATCGTGGTCAGCCGTATCGTATTGTCTCGTGTAGTTTTTTGTTGCTTTCAATGCGAACAGCCGTTTGCTAATTTCACGTTATTCAATGATGGTGGGTAGGCTACCTGTTATTATCTGGATATTGTATAACCTGAGACTGTAGGTTGTCCTCTTTTCCTGCTGACACTACCAGCCATTTAGATTAACAAAAATATGCAGGACTGCCTGGGCCAACTTTTGCCCCCTAGTAGTTCTCAGATAGCCACTCCTTCAGTTCCGCAACGATGGGGCATTCAAGGAACACCGTGTTCTTGATCTCCATTCCCAGCTCGATACGTAACTTCTCCGACAGCACAAGTGACGTGAGTGAATCCACGCCTAGTTCCATAAAGGAAGCCTCGTCTGATAGGCTAGACCTCTCAATTCCCATCTCACGTGCGATTAGTTGTAGACATTGCTCTATAGCCGGGTTATCATTGTTAGACTGCTGAGTTGACGCATTGTTCGAGTGACTCTCAGCTGGTGGCATGCGTTGGATAGCAGCAGAAGGTTGACGGGGGTCGTTGACAGGGGGAGTCGAAGTAATACGCGGATGGGGTTTCATTGTTGGGGGGACAATTGCCTTGCCAGTCTCCGTGCGCTTGCTGTTGCTTGTTCTGTTCATCGTATGTCTATCGCCACTAGATGGCGAGAAGAAACGGCTCATGAGTATCCGTGGCACCCGTCGGAATTTGAATTCAGTCATCATTCCTACCAAAGCCCCATCTTGCAGGATATACACATCGCCACCAACGATATGCTCCTCCACAGGGCTAATGCGCATGTATGACTGCAATTGTGCACCAGGCTCAAGTCGACCCAGCATGCGGCACTCACTCCAGTAATATGGCACATAAAAATAATCACGAGGGTGAAAAGACTCGCTGCCGTTGCATATAACCGCCCCAACCTGTAGGATACTGTCAAACCAGTGCGGCGGCGTATGCCACGTTCCGAGTTTGTCCTGTGAGAGTGTCACACTTACGAAGGCCTCGCTGTCTGCTAGCAAAACTGACTGCATGCCCCGATAGTCATCCTCAAGGTCAACGATGTTACGGAGCAACTCATACACCAGGCCGCGCGACAGTCGACTGATAGATCCATCAGCTGCTTGTCTTGTCAGGTCGTCAATCCGCGCCTTGATGAGAAACTCGGTGCGCGACCATTCGCGCTTCCATGCCTCAGAGTCCTCATACCGTATCGTAGTTGATGCGAAGACTTCTTCGTCTGGGGTACCATCATCCTTGGATATTGTGTAAAAGCGCACCACGGTCGAGTGGGTCGTTAGGTCAGCCTCAGCTTCGATGTGTATAATGCGCTTCCCAGTATCTTGGTTCGGTATCACCTGGGCATGAAGAATTTCCATCTGAGACACGTTCATAGACACATTACTGGCACCGGGGACGAGAAGTCGATAGAGGTGTTCTCCCACCGTATACGCTGCGTCTACCCAAACAACCTGCATTAGAAATAAGTTTAGCATCCAGACCCCGTGAAACTGCAAATTAAGTGGGCAGCTGAA
This sequence comes from Mycogone perniciosa, assembly GCA_025331125.1. Lineage (NCBI taxonomy): Eukaryota > Fungi > Ascomycota > Sordariomycetes > Hypocreales > Hypocreaceae > Mycogone > Mycogone perniciosa. Next base: position 124,475 of record JAOALB010000138.1, read on the forward strand.
ACTTACCGTGGTGACTGCAGGATATCCATTCATCCTGTGTTTCTGTAGAGTTGGTAGTAAGGATGGGTGCCATAGATCGGACTGCGCTGTGAGGCGGGCCCGACTCTCGTCTATTACCTCTTCAGAGATAACCCTCTGCACCGATGATGTTCGGAGTGAAGGTGCCACCAGTCCTTGGAGTTCGTTTCGAGGGTTCTTACCAGGTGGATAGGCCTTGTCCAGTGTCCAGGTACCCTCGTACTGAATCCAGTAGTTCTTCTCGTTCCAGCGATAGGCTGGCAGATGCAGCAACCGGTGTGCCCGTTCATATGGCTGGAAGTATTCATTCCATTCTACTGGCACTCCTTCATGATGCAAGCTTGCGAGGGCAGCCGCTAGTGCCGTGAAGTCATCCTCGTTACGTAGTAGAGACGGAACTATCCTAGTTGCAGAGGATAATACACTTTGCACGAACGCACCGCAAAACGCGTGAGGGCCGATGTCAATCCAGATAGTTTGGTCGCCAATGATATCCAGATCGCGCGCCGATTGTAAGGCACCGATGAAATCGACTGGCTCACGAGTGGCCCGTCGTAAGTATTCGCTATTAATCGCCTTGTCATCGAATACAACGTCGCCTAGGAGTGGCGACAAGACAGGGAGCTGCGGTGCCTTGAAGGTGATGTGGCGCGCAACTTCTTCATACGCCTCGAGAAGGGGTTCCATCTGCCTCGTATGGAAAGCAAAAGGTACATCTAGCATCATACACTTGAATCCCTTGGAATTAAGTATAGTCCGGATGGCTTCTATATCGCTGCGCTGTCCGCTGATGACAGTATCCAGGGGTCCATTGAGACACGATACCTCGAATGGGGCATTGCCTACCGCATCCGTGATATTATCAACACTGGCTCGAACAGACAACATGGCGCAGCTACCCGATTCACAGGCTTCCATCATCAACTGTGCCCGCCTTCCAACAAGGAATATAGCATCTACTGCTGAGAGCACGCCCGCTACCACAAGGGCTGCATATTCGCCTAGACTATGGCCAATGACGACACTGGGCACGATGCCAAGGTACTGCCAGAATCGTGACAAGGCTATCTCAATGACAAGAATGGAGAGTTGTGACTCCACGGGGGAAATCCCCTTCACAGCAACATCACTGCCTCCAATGGCCTCAACACGGGGCACGATTGAGGGAAAGCCGAGCTGTTGAACAAGGCCATCGAGCTGGAGGATTTCGGTGCGGTAGAAGGGGAAATGCTGGAAGAGCTGTGCGCTCATGCCTTCATAAAAAATCCCTTGTCCCGCAAAGACAAAAGCTATCCTAGGCGGAGTGGAGAGAACGGGGCGGACATCATCAGCAGCATTCATGGCACCGCTTAGGAAACCTCGCAGTTCGTCAATACTGCTCGCAGTTGTGGTCAGGCGCATGGAGTGGTGGATGCGTCTTGCACATAGTGTATACGATAGGTCACCGACATCAGTGTCTGGATGAGCTTCGAGGAACTCAAGTAGCGCTTCAGCATTCCCGCGAAGCGAGGCTTTGCTCTTGGCCGACAGGGTAACAACATGAGTGCGGCGAGGGTCTGCACCCACCCGGGGCCGAATAGGCGCATCCTCCAGCAGCAGCGTTGTGTTACCTCCATGGGCTCCGAAGCTGTTCACGATGGCATGACGTTTGCCCCCGGCTGGACGCGGCCATGTTGTCGACTGCAGCACAAGTCCAGCGTTGCGCTGGCCAAGATTCCGCGCAACAACAGGGTTAACTTCTGTGACGATTCCAACGTGCGGAGGAATGACCCCCTTTTGCATGATGAGAAGCGTCTTGAGCAAAGAGGCGATACCGGCGGCCGCTCCGCTGTGACCAATGCTGGATTTTACGGCACCGAGGTGTAGGCGCTGCTCCGGCTTCCGGGACCGATGAAGTGGGGCAAATACGGAGGCGACGGACTCGGACTCGACGGCATCGCCGCTTTGGGTTCCGGTGCCGTGGAGCTCGATATATCCGACATCCAGAGGGTTCACGCCAGCAGCATGCATAACCTGGCGGTAATTGTCTATCTGAGCGCCAGCGTGTGGATGAGTTATGGATATGGCCTCGGCAGAGTGGTTCGTAGCTGCAGCACTTATCACAGCCAAGATATTATCATTGTCCGCCTCAGCGTCTTCCAGTCGTTTAATCACCACAGAACCAATCCCATCAGCACGACAGTAGCCATCAGCACTGTTATCCCAGACCTTGCACTGGCCTGTCTTGGACAGGAAGTAGCCCTTGCATAACATGCTGAAGGCCTCCGGGTTGGTGATGACGTTGAGCCCACCCGCGAGCACCATGTCCGACTCGCCGGCCCAGAGAGCAGAGCATGCCGCCTGGACAGCAGCTAGGCCGCTAGAACAAGCCGTGTCGATGTTGAAGCTGGGGCCGCCGAACTTGAAGAAATAATTGATGCGCCCATTGGCAAAGGCACGCACGCCGCCAGGGACTGCATATGTCCCATGGTGCTGGCCCGCATTGGCCTCACGCCAGTCATCACTAGCCTGGCCATAGAAGGTACCAATTCTTTTTAACGTAGTTGACGGTGTGCGGTTGGGAGCATAACCTGCCATCTCGAGTGCCTCGTATGCTGTGACGAGTGCCAGGCGGTGCATAGGGTCTGTCTGTTCAGCCTAGGGCGGATTCTTGTTATTCTTGTTTCATAAGGTAGAAATGAAGAGAACAGACTTACCTCTCGGGGGGACATGTTGAAAAAGCTAGCGTCGAAGAAGCCTGGCCTATCAATGAAGTTGCCATATGGGGTCTCTGTTGTATTCGGTATCTCTCCGGAGGGATCATAGTGCGTGCTCAGGTCGAATCGGTCTGCTGGCACTTCAGTGTGGACGTCACGGCCGTCCACCATCAACTCCCAGAAAAGTTCCGTATCGTTGGCACCACCAGGTAGACGGCATGACATTCCGACAATAGCCAGCTTAGAGTCCTTATGGCTTGCTGGCTGGTATACTAGGTCTTCTCGCGCCAGCTATGTGCCCAAATCCTGGGTTGTAAGTTTTAAGTCTGGCAGGCGGTCCTCGATAGCAGTTACTAAGCTATTAAAGAGAATGGACTTGCCAAACTGGAGAAAGTCGCAATGGGTTGATAGTGAAAGTGTGTCGCGAACACCGTCAGCCAGGTCGCCGAAGGAATTAGGTCGGGCTAGGATATCAAACAAAACGTCACCATAGAGCTCATCCGCCGTTCTTGCAATGTATGGTGTGCCATCTGTCGGTGACAGGATATGTAATTGTGTTTTTCGTGTGGAAGTCCTCTTTGACTTGGAAGTGTGTAAGATTGAATCCACATCTGAGGAGTGGTAAAGATGAGGAGCGTGACAAATGCCATAAATAGGTAGCTGGATGTAACGCGAGTATCTGAGAACATGTGAAAATCGAAATGCCTTGTCAAGGCGAGAAGGAGGACTTGAGACGCTAACAGAGATTTCGTCTGACGAACTAACGAAGAGTTTGGAGAGTTCTGGACAACCCTGTCGATCCTAGGTCAGCTTTTCCAAGTCCCTAAGGGGACGATATGAGGTGAACACAAACAGTGACCTTATTGAACTGATCTAATTCCTTCTGCACATCTTGAGCCGAGAGGCCAATTACAGCATATGCCCAGCTACCCGGACGGCCTTCAATGTCGCGAGGCTCAAGCGACTGTGACACTCGATCTACATGAAGGGCAAACCGAAAAGCTACCCGCACACTTTCCGCACCGCCGAGTGCCGGCTCAGCGAGAGAAGACGATGTCGCCACGGCTACCGTAGAGATCAGACCTATCCCAAGTTCTGAGAGGATTGCGCTGCCTTGGTTGAATAGATGGCTCAGTCCTTGTTCCTCGTGATACCTGAGGGAATCCATTGTCAATACTACATCCTCAATGGATCATTGCCCCATAAGAGAACAAATAGCAGCAGGGGACGTACCCTATTATACTGGCTATTTGCAAAGTGCTGAGCAAAGCTCCCTCGAGGGCAGAGCCAAGTGGCCCGTAACGTAGTTCTGCATATTGGGTGGCAAGTGCCGAGATATTTTGCCAGGGCTGAAGCAGCTGTCTCCGGGACGGTGGCAAGAGTACGATCTCGCTTTTTAAAACCTCAAGACATTCTGACAAGAATAGAGATAGAAGAGGGTATTCATGCTCCTTTGAACGTCTGTAGATTTTGCTGAGAAGTGTGACATTTTCGCTAGGCAACTCGCTACTCAGGAAAAGAAGAGTTGTCGTCATGCCCGAAATGAGTGAGCCTGAGACTGAAGAGTCTGCCGACATCGTAGGAGGACCGATATCAGACATTTCTCTAGCCTCAAAGTAGACGGCAACTGAGCTCTTCTTCTCTATGCCACAAGTGCGGGGGGGAGGGACTTGCCCTAGAGGTGGACTATATATAATATTCGGCACACAGACAGATTGAGTCTATGGCACGGGTTGGGCATGACAGGTCCTAGCATCCCTAGGTAAGAGTTTTCCATATTACTCCTCCTCGCATTATTGCGACAGAAAAAGGCCTCGCTTAATACCACAGATGTGAATTACTATAAGCGCCCATGGCGAAGCCATTTGGAAAGATGGATGAGCGGCATGTCTCTCCCTGCATAGTGCCTCTTCATGTATTTACCAAGGATTCCTTTCGTTGAGCCAGTCAGAAATAACGCTCAACAAAACATGCTTTGCTTCGATTCGATTCCCTGCGCTTGCAGCTATGGGGGGATGTTGTACACGTAGTGTTAGATGTATGTATACACGGATGTTGCCCATTGTAAGTGATTCTGTGTAATCGTGAGGGGGCCAACTCCAAGACATCTTCTCCGCAGAGTGCTAATAATAGAGTAAAAAGAGAGACAAGACAATAGCCAGCCGCACTACGAGTAGATCATTTGATAGGTAGTCCATGTGACGTAGAAATAAGAATGTCTCATACGAGCGCTTACACTCCGTCGTCCGATTCTGGATTCCCAATACCTCCACTGCCCAGTACCAATTACGGAGGCCACCTTTCCCCTTACAAACCACTGCTTCGTCCCCTTGACAAACTGAGAGCCAACCATTCTATCATCCAACAGTTTCCATAACACTTGCGTTACAAATGGCTCCAATCCTAATAGCTCCTCCACCTCTTGTGACAAGTTAGCGCGATGATATATCTCCTTAATGAACTCGCGGGCCGTCAAGCCCCTCATCTCTCTGCCGCCTGTGCCCTCCCGCGCCTCCTTCCGGCGCAGGAGTTAGTTATCTTACTCGGCAGGGGTCTAGCTTCCATGACCAGGGTATCCGATAGATAGCACGCACAGCTGAGACTACATATCCGGTCCAGACCCCGCATGTAGGCGCCTAGGTCCTCTTCAACGCTGTACCCGTGGCCTAGCACATTATCGCCCGTAAAGTGGCCAGATGTTAACTCAGATTTGTAGGCGACCAGATCTGAGATGCCGCCAGTATGATCACGGTGCTAATAGGTTAGGAGCATGTAGGTAATCTCGAGGCCCTTGTTCTCCAGTAAGGTAACTATGTTCTCTTCACAGGGCTGTTTACCCCTGTTAACGTTGTTGGTATTTGTAAGAGGAAGACTAGGATTTCTGCCTCGCCTCTACCAAACGCAGGTAACACGATCAGTCCCTAGCTTGAGACGGGAAGTAATAAGTGAAAGAGTGAAGAGCTGTTCACTCCATCCTCCATCAGAACAGCTACCCCTGGGATGATGCGGAAGCATTAGAATAAACACCAAATATTTTATCAAGTGATAGATATGTCTATTGAAGGGGATAAAGGTATTGAGGGATGTGGGTTAGGTACCCGTTGATGGGAGCTTCGGCAACCAACTAAAAGGCAAACAATGGGCATGCCACTGTATCAATTGAATTCGTCTGAAAACGTGACGCCAAGGTGCGCAGGCTCGTACATAAGTTGGAGTGTTCCTTGCTCATCGTCCATGATCTGACGTCATGGACAGCCAGATGAGGAATTGAGCTCCGCGAAGTCTGCCAATTTAGTCTGCTTTCCTACCAATCTGTGATTGCTATGTGTGCCAAAAGGTGGAGTAATTAGCAAGTCAGATCCAGATATCCAAAGATATCCAAGATTTGTGGCGGGGAACCGTTGAATAAGACGTCACTTATTTGGTCATTGACCCCTCCTCGAGCTGAACATTAAACCATTGAAGCAAAAGGCGCCTCGTTGCACGCGAGGCTGGCGTTTTCGTCCGGGATATCCCCCATAGAGGGCAGCAAGCAGATATTAGACAGGCCCTGATAGCCGTCAACACCGGCCGTTGTGGGAAGGGCCGGAAGTGGCCGTAGGATCGTAATATGGTGTGGATGGCTAGTTGAAGATTGTCCACGAGCGGTTAAGCAGTGACGCCGTCTTGACGTTCCAGCTTCGCCTAGGGCCTGTCTCTTGGGTGTTTATTACCCTGAGCTCTGCTGAAGCTGAGCGTCTCCATCTAAGCTGAGCGTCTTCATCTCAATAAAGGAATGCTGTGTTGTTGAAATCCTTTCCACACGCGTATCCTCGCAATGGCTCCATTCAAACTCACCAAACACCATTTACAGCTTCTTACAAGATGGCTTAGAGCACAACCAACCCCAGCCTCAACACCAACCGCCACGGTTCCAACCATCGTCGGCCGACAAGCTCCCCCCACTGTAACGATCTTCGTAAACCGCATTAGCTACAGTTCAGATCTCAGCGGAGGTGCAATTGCCGGCATAGTTATTGGCTCCGTCGTCGGCTTTATCTTGCTCATCTGGCTCTTATGGTCCTGCTTTTACCTCGGGGCTCCGCGTCGGGAACGCGAAGTCGTGTATGCCGATATTGAGCCCTTATGCCATCGCCATCGTCATCACCGTCGCAGGAGGAGGCGCTCGCGCTCGTCTTCTGTATCGGTACAGCCACCAGTGTCACCATCAGCGCCGCCGCCTGTTATCATCCGGGAGACATCGCAGAGACCGACCAAATACGTGTACAAGAATGAGGAGAGGGAGGAGTTCAAGGGGGGCGGAGTACAACGGGGTCGTTCCTCAAGATATGAATAATGAAGAGATGACTGAGAATATGTGCTTGGATCGGTGTTTTATAGATTTGGTGGAAAGGCCTCATGTCTGAGGAGGCTATTAATAAGTGACGGATGCGAAGAGCAAGCTGGTTTGGATGACAGACGGACTCGGTACGATGAATTAATGACTAACGCAAGTTTGATGGATAAACAAAGCAGGAATTAATTGATCGTCGCGTGCTGAGTGAATGCCAGAATTCAGATCTCATTATTTCATCTGATCTGTTGTCATTATTGATATGTTTGTTCATCCTGTCTGTCACCATTTGAGGCGGACTTGGTTTGCGGCTTGTGGTACGTACCTCGCGGCGAGTTCTTCCGAACTGCTGCCGAAATATTTGCATGGCCTCATGTCAAGAAATCTTACGATCCAACATCAATTCCACTCGCGAGATCACCAATTGCCACTCCCATTGTGTGAATGCGCCGGAGAGCTTGGAAAGAGCTGCGGATTTTGAACGCCATCGCAGCCATGTGCCCTCGAGATGGCCTCCGCCAAACCCGTTCCCTCTAGGGCTGCTCTCAATGCTCTCCGAGGCATCCTCTTCACAACGTCCTGCTCCGTCATCTTCCTCGCCGAAGAGCGCCGTCGCCGGCTCAAGATTGCTCGCGCTGCAATCGATAATGCGCGCAAACTACACACAGTCAGGAGTAACCGCGGGCCGACTGCCTTGAACGGGAATGAGGCCTGGGAGGGCAGACTCGCGGGCCTTAGCGATGAGGTCTTATCACTCCCAGCTACTCCTCGACCGAAGAATTCCTACCGCCGACGTCGCCGAGATACTCCATCCGGACTTCCTCTACATGATAGCGGACTTGAGCTCCACAAGCATTCTTCAGAGAATGCTGAGCCGACAAGCAGTGATGGATCAAGTGTCGAATCGAAGGCTTCCAAATGGCAGCACTCCTCCGGCATGGGCCTGGATTCAATCAAGCTCGTTCCGCCAGCTTCTAAGCATCGAGAAACAGGTTCTTCTTTAAGACCTCCAATTGTCCCTTCCACTTCGACTCTTCCTCGTCATCAAAGGCCAACTCCCCGGCACAGCCATGAAAACGACGAGGGCCAAATCGCACCTCAACCCCGAGCCAATATTACCAAGTCTCTCTACTGTGGCGCCTTGTGGGACCTAGAAAAATTATTGGTAGATTTGGTGATGAACCATGCGGATCCCTCTGCAACAGCCACGACACTCGATCTAGCCATTGCTGCACATCGGAAACTGGAACGCTTACAGGCGCCAACATTGAGAATACTCAAGCGTTTCAGAGCGAGTGGGATTCGGCTTCTGAGGAGCACGTTCGAATCGGATTCCGCGAAAACGAGGGCTGTTCTATCAGTACTGCTACGTGGATGCAAGGGACCCCTTCAGGTTTTCTACCCCCTCACACGACAGCTTCGGGAAACAAGGGACAAAGAGGGATTAGAAAAGTTCCTTAAGTTTCTTTCGAAGGGTAGGCAGGCGCGATATTGGAACCACGGCATGGTGGTCTTCGAATTACTATGCGAACAGGATTCAAACCAAAAGAGTCTGGAGAAGGTCAAGAAACTCTATCAGATGTTACAGGCTGCTGGATTATTCAAGAATATTGTGGTTCGCCCCGAGGTGGAGTACAAAATCCGTCGATTCATGGTTGGGATATTTCTCAGGGCAGGTGATGAGGCTTCCGCCCAAAAAGAACTGGATTCACTGTACAAGCTTGAGCCGGATATGACCAAGGCCGACGTCGAGCTCCAGGGCGGGTTCATCATACGAGAGGCAGCCCTTGGACACTGGGATTCTGTTCGTACCAGTGTTGAGACACTCACGGCCGTTGCCGACACTCGCTCCAGCGAATTTCAGGCCATGTTACGGACGATAACAAATCTCATCTCCAATACTTACTCACCAGAACAACTTGAGGCTTTGCTGCGAAGATTTGTTTGTGACTACGGCATATCGCTGAAGTATCATTGGGTCCATCTAATTTTGGATCAACACGCGAGCAGGCATCAGCTGGATGCCATGTTCTCATGGCTACAATTTTGTAGTGACAATGGATTTGTGATGAGTGATGCATTTGTTCAGAGCTTCTACGCCAAGTGTCGCAAATACTGGAGTTTCTCCGACAAAAGCATTGCTAACTTACATCAAGCCGTGCAAGCATTAATACCTTCCCTCTCGGAACCTTGGAGCCGCAAGGAGGCGGCTGATTCTGTTCAGTTCGAGTGGAGAAATTGGGTATCTGAATCAGATGCATATACGCAGTTGGAGTCGCTGGCGGCCCACAAAGAATGGGAGCGTCTCTGTGACGCTTATGCTCGATTTTTGTCGAGTAGCCTAGGCTTCTCGGTTCGGTGCCTTCGACTCGCAGTTCTTGGGCATGTTAACAGAGAAGATGGATCTACCCAACAAGCGACATTGCTTGTGGACGAAGCGCGTGCTAATGGTCATGATGTGACCGAGGCGTTGACGACGCTGCTGCTCGTCAGGATTGAGAAGGGGGATGATGCTACTGAATTGATAAGAGAAGCGCTGCGGCAAGGAACTCGCCTTCATGACAGCGTTTACAACAAAGCCGCACAGGCTCTGTCAGAGAAGGGCGACTTACGAGGAGCGGTGACTATGTGCGAGGTTGCAGCAAAGGAAAACGGCAACGGTGAACTGTTGTACAACGAATACAACTTTGCAAATCTAGTTTTCGCCTACATCGGCTTGGCTCACTATGCACCTTTGCAATATATTCTATCACGGTTCTCATCCGAGATAGAATGGTGGCGGGGAAGTCCAGTGTGCAAGGAGACCATCAAACTAGCCATGAAGACGGTAGCAATGCGAGCAGAGGTCAATCAGGACGACAAGCACAAACACCAGCAAGCTCTCTACAAGCTAGATGGAGCTCTTGTGCATGCGAAGAAATGCCGTTCAACCCGGGAAGACCGACGAGCTGTGGCTGAAGCCTTCATACGTGTGATTCGACCTCTGGCAGCCGTGCATGAACAGCCATCGCAGGCTGAGATCCACGGCACAACCGTGGCAGTAGTTGAGAGGCAACCATCAGAGCAAGTCGAGTCGGCGAAGCCTTTTTACAAGCAACTGATAACGGTTTCTCGTCATGGACTGGCGGCTGCAGGAGAAGCCTAATGAATAAGAACAACCATGTATATACAGAGACGGTTTATCAGAGGCAAATAGCTCTGGTATCATTCTGGTATCTGCGTATCCTAAACCACTGTCTCGAATACATGGTTATGACGTTGTTAGGGAACTTGAAAGCCCATTGCCATTGAATATGTGCATAGCCAATTCGTATTCGCAAACTTGACAATTATGAGTTCATGGGACTAAGCCATTCCATGATATGATAGTCATCACAAGCATGTTCGTAGCCAAGGATCTCAATATCCGCCCCAAGGGTAGATTGCTTCACACAAGTGAGTATCTAGATCACTGGGATACTCCCATCCTTCTGCACATCTCTGAACGGCTGAGAATTTAGGGTGGTGAAAGGTTGCATCCACCCACGAGATAAGGTAGAAGGAATCGAACAACATTGGGGGCGTCTGAACCCCATCGCCCAAGGAGTCAGCTCGTTGAGATTACCTACCTTGTATGTCAAGACCTAACTTCATCCCGTGACAAGCTCTTCTTCGAGACTGGTAAGTAGTGTTCCCCGTGCTGTCTTGTTTTGAAACTGCCTGTCTATATACTAGTTCGATGCCGAGATAACCACCCATACATCCGCCTGGACCTTGTTGTTCATGACGAGCAGGTTGCAGTACTACCGCGTTGCATTCTTTATGCCATGTTTGTCTACCCAACGATAGCAATACTTGGATTCATTGTATATAGGTGCTGATTGATGCGGAAAGGCAGCACTGAGACAGCAATGACACCCAGCATTGGACGAAAACAAGTTGAATCGTAGCCCGTTTCAATCTGTTTTTCCTGCAGCGAATATGTCACAAATGTGTTCGCTGGGAAGCAATATCATCTCCTATAAATGTCTGACGCTAGTCCAGTGGTAACAGAGAGAGCATATGGGTAGCATTTACTAAGACTCTCTTCCCTCCCCATGGGGACACCATCTTACTCAGGCATATTATTCAGACACGGGAATCTTTTTGTATCGTTCGAATGACCAGCCTCAAGTGTCAGAGAATTGCGATGCTTGACTCAACCCAGAGTACAAGGCGTTAGCTATTGGCCCATCTGATATGCGCCTGGCCTGGAACTTCAATTACATGACACTGTTACAGAGTTTCTGTTTCAAGGGTTGCATAACCCCCGCATACATCTCATCTATCACTTGTTAACGGCCATATTGTCATTCTCATACCCGCATATCTCACGGCATGTCTCACTACGAACTTCCCATACAAGAAAATGACTAAACCAAATAGAACAGTGAGAAGACACCGCACAAAATGGCAAGTTTTCCTATAAGCGGTAATTCCCTACTAAACTTTGATGACATCTGACCACCCTCTTATTCATCAAGTTGGGGTGCTAAAAAAAGATTGGTTTCCGTTGACGAACCTGTTACTTCATCGCGCGGAACCTTCGTGGCTGAGCAAAGATACAATATAAAACCTCCGTTTGCCCGACAATATGTCCGGATTACTCATACATAAAAGAAAGAAAGTAAGGGGCCGGAGGAGAAATGCACAAGAAAAGGAGGCGGTGTTTTGCTTCGAATGACATAGAAACTGGGCCACAAAACTGAACATCATCATATCGGTATCTACCCCCGGGCCCAAATTTCTGGGATCCATGATAATATGTACAGTACATTTCAATGGGGAGAGCGGAGCTGTTTTTCTTGAATTTATGTGAATTTTTATATATAATCTCTTTATGGTTCTTCCACCCTGAGTCATGTTTGTCCCCGTGGCTCATACGTGTCGCAGTGCACATTATTGCCATGAACGGTACAATCTCGATGCAGATGAGCTTTCTATGGCGTCAATTATTGGGCCACATTGCCCAAGTTGGTAAGGGTCGACAGGATCGCACGAAGGGATGCTATAAGAGGCAACCCGATCCGTTTATGCGTCGATCAGAATTGCGAGCAGCAATTTAACTACTTTCTGTAGAAATCTAGATCTCTTTTTTTTCTTATTAACGAGATCAAACGACGGAAGAGAGCCGAGAGCGGGATACGAAGCTTTCAGTAAGAACGACATCATGAGGTCATATAATTGGGGTCACGATTTCCCGACATGTGAGTCCATGACTGCATATGCAAGGCTATATGATACATTCAAGGCGGTTCTTTCGAAGTACACCTTCGCCAGATTCCTGTCTGTTATGGTCTCTAGTTTACACAAAAGTGAGACTAGGAGACCGGAAGCCTGCGTCCCGGCAGCCGCAACTGGCTTTGGTTCTCAGCTAATATTGCAGAAGGGATAGTATCACAGCTAGTAATCTTGTAGACGGTCTGGGAGTCGAGTAAGTGCAGGGAGATTGTTGTGGCTGGATACTGTGGCAGCTCAGCTCAAACGGAATCCAATGAGGCAAGGTCAGCACGTCAATTGCTCAAGAGGATTAAGTTTTTGTATCGATACTAGTAGGAAACATCGTGAACGAAGACCGATGACGGCCCCAATGGCTCCGTATATATAAATAGACGGGGTGTAAGATGCTGATATTAATGATAGTCTCGTGAGTCACTTATAACACGTCAACAATTCCCCACAGCTATGCGTGCAGGACTGCAATAGAAACACAAAATATACCACCACTGACAGGAAAAAGCAACGAGGCTCCCTTCATATTTGGTCGCGTGAATGCTTTCAAAACAATTCAGCATAAACCCCTCTTCCAGCCAGTCCGCTTCCGTGCTTCCCCGCCCAGCCTTGGACCGTCACATGAGAGGGCGAAATTTTTCTCCCTCCACCCTTTTTAACTGGACGAAACTCATCCAAACTAAACTAAAGATGCTAAAAGAATTAATGCCAATTGCCTGGTGTTTCTTTTTCTTTTTCCTTTTTTTCGTATTTGATGTATTATTTTCTCGTTGGTGCGGGTGCCCCCTCTACCGTTTACCCATGGAGACGGTCGAAAGCTTGTGATAGCGCTGGAATGTCCATGACAACATACATTACTACTCGTGTCTCGCCGGACCGACAAGAACCGTAGCCCTACAGTATGCGGATTCAACTTTGCCATAGCGTTCAAGAATGCCCCGTGTTTCATATATGTATCTGCTGTGCTGCAGTTGACAGACGCGCGTCACTATAGCATGCACGACATGGATATATATACACTGAGTCATTCCCCCAGCTTCGGCTTATACGGACTTTTTATTGGGGTTTTTTTTCATCACCAACACACAACCATTTCAAAAACCAACCATCAGTGTCATCGGAAGGTTGTTGGTTTTGAAAATTACTCCGTACGAGGTACTATCATCCGTGCCGGACGGACAACGCCCGAACCACACCAAAAGTTCACTTACCGATGCACGATCCGATGGGAGTGAAATAGAAATCCCGTAGGATTTAAAGTGTTTTTCTAGTGGGATTCTACCTTTTTTACTCCAGGCATCGTCTTTTTCAGTGAGTGTTTTGAGGTTGGCGCCACAGCTTGGCCGGAATGTCGCTGAAAGCAAGTTGCTGGCTGGTCGGGGTTGACGGAGGGAGCCAACAACAAACAGTATGTGCTTGACCGGGCGGGTACGAACGGTGAAGAGCCGGGTACGGGTGCGGAGCCACTCGGTGTGTAAGGCCGAAAGTGAGGCCGGGCTATTCCCCACGGCCGGGGAATCACGGACACGAATTAGGAAGACACCGGCGAAACACTATCGTGGCAGCAGTAGTAGTAGGACCAGTAGGCTAGAGAGTATTGCTGACGGAGCAGTATCACACGACCATGCTCTGTAGAGTTGATGGCTACAGACAGGCATTCCATTCCAGAGGAGAGAGCCCAGAGCCTATCACAGAGTATCATGGAGTCAGTGCAGTGAGAGGCCCTGGCCATCTCTCAAAAGTACTCCATAACCTGGTAAATAGCAGGGAAGAAGACAGACAGCCATGTCACAGCGACTTGGTGAAGTCATCCGACATGCCCGCCCAATCAAATGCCACATTCCCCGGCTCTCTTCCTCCGCTCCTCCCCGCTCCTCCGGACGGAAAGGGTGCGCCTCCCCCCTGCTGACCACCAGACTGCTCGATACCTCCGGAGATGCCCCAGATGGTAAGATGCCTAAACTGGTAGGGAGCCATCTTGGCATCCTTCTTCTGTCTCGTGTCAAGTTCTGAATGGGGCTTATTTGGGGGCGGACAATGCCAGTCCTGTGGCTTTTGACAAGCCTCTGGTTGGATGACTCCGTGGCAAGAAGGAGAGGCGAATGCCTAAGCGACAGCCGGGGAAAGACGGCGATGCGAAACCGCCCCCAAACTTGCTTGACATGGGACACATCTTAATATGGACCATCATATGTGATATACGGAACAGGGTACGGACTATTACTCGTACATCGACATAATAGTCCGCGTTTTTGGATTCTTTCTCTCTCTCTCCTGTGCTCGGAAATATGAATGCCATTTTCTTTTTCAATCCTCCACCCAATTATTAATCCCGCAATGGCAAAACGGCATAACAGATTCAGGCAGCAGAATAATACCTACTCCATACTCGTACAGAGCCCTCCGTAGCGTGAAGTCTATGTAAATGCCTATGTACTCCGTATGTATATAGCTTTCTGTTGTTGGTTCAAGCCTTCAAGGTTTATTTTTTCTTGGCTGGTGAAGAATATTAAATATTAAATACCTCCATGTATTATATATTTTCCCCACAAACCATCATATGCCTGCCCTTGTTTCAGATTCCCACGTGCCGCAGAAGGCTTCTAGAAGCTTTATAAGTGGGGGTTCCACACCACCACACCTTTTTCTCCCCTTGTCCAGCACCTTGTCAAGCACCTTGTCAAAGCACACCCTCTTCTTCTGCTTCTTTCGTCTCAGTGGTGACCCTTTTGACAGGGCGCAGTCCATACGATTCGTGCGCGGCTTGACGGAGAGGGGAGGCTGGCCCTTGTTTAGCCCCCCCGGCCACCCGAGCAAGCATCTCTCGATGCAACGCAACATTCACCCTCCTTCTCGCAGAGGCATATTCAGACCAAAAGGCCCCTGGGCCTTGCTCAAAAAGGAAATTCGAACGCCGGATAGGCCCTGGGATTTTTACTATTTGTTAATAACATGACACACATGCCCGTCAACGTACCCTACGCACAGTTACCGCCCAGAAATGCAACCTTAAACAAGCTTCTTGACCGACGGCTTTCTTCCCAGAGATGGATGCCATCCCTGCTCGTGGCTGCTCTGTTGATGGTGAATATCCCACGCACTCGGATATGAGTAAATATCTAGGAGTAATCTGTAGTAGATAGTAGTTATCTGTCGTTCCAGAATACTACATGGCATGGGGAATGGAGCCATACCCACTCCAGTCGCGCCGTGCCGCCCACAAGTTCGCCGGCCATGCCCCATGACACTTGGATCCTCTGCCACGCGACATACCACCCATCCTTTGTTCTCGTCCCTGGATGAGGTAGTAGCAATCACAGACGAGTATTAGCGAGACCCTGGAATAGAGAGCTCGTTACATGGCGACAGACCGAGTACAAGGGTCTTCTTCCCATCAATCCTGTCATCTCGTACACGTGTGCACCTGGGTCCTCATGTCCTTGGTCCTGGCCCAAGCACGCAATCTTCTCTCAAACTGTAGCTGAAGAGTAGTCCAACAACCGAGTAGCAGTAATAGTAGCAGTAGTAGTAGTAGTAGTAGTACCGTACAGACGCCACCAAATAGAAAAAAAGAACCACGAAATATTCCATTTTACCAAAAAAAAAATACCACCCAGACGAACAAGAATAAAAGGGTTTCATCAAGCTAACTGCAGTTGTGGCCGCAGTAGCTTGAGAATAACGCATCCATCCCCCTTCCGCGCCCAGGCCAAGTGGTATCCCGAACCGGACTCCGAAACACACAATTCCATTCCCTTTTCCGAGGCATCCAAGGTCGGTCCGAACGTGAAAACCGACCGCACGATCGAGATGTTAGTCACTAGTTCCCCATGAGAAGTGACAGATTCAAAATGACAATTGTGACATCCCCCATCAAAACAAGGTTTTTGACTCGCAGCGAGTTGGCGTGCAAGCACCAGCGAATTAGTTTCTTCGATGCATCTTGAATGCCTAGTATGGCGACTGATGGCTGAAATAGGCGTTGACCAGTGGTTTCATGAATGCCCCGGAAGTCCGAAGGGGCGTGTGTCAAGACCGGGCAATGGGTATCGGGAATTGGACATTGGAACAACTGACGGGAGTAGTAGGACTAGACTTTTCTGAAATACCAATCATTGTGATTGTGATACGAAGCTGTCTCAGACGATTCATGGAATAATTGTTCTTTTTTTTCCATGAATTATTCTTCGGTAGGTTTTATGTAATAGGAAACAAGGTCTTGACTCGCGACCTTGCACCCTCATTTGGGATTACACATGGGCATACGGCGAGGGAAGCATCCTCCCGCTCGTTCCGTTAGATGCCCTTTTCCGATGTAATTTGAAATCCGTGTTGCAGCATGACTTGTAAGGAATATTCTACACGGGAATCTGCAGGGAAGTTGTTCACCGATACGGAGTAGACGCTTCCCCCAGCGGATAGCTGCATCCCCCGCTCCATTCTTCCAAATCAGTCGTTTTAAGAAAGAAAAATCTCCGTTTGACCCCTTGCCCTAGTTGAGCTTGCAGACGGCATATAGCTAGCAAAATGACAGTGTAGCATCTGCAAGTGCTGCCAATCCACTGAGTGCCATACGTCGTTCGCATGGCACGCGGCTGTTTCCTTGTCCATGACGCTAGAGCTTTCCCTTGTCTTCTTATTCATATCATCTTCAATCATACCGTAAACTAGAGCTTAGCAGGAAAGGCTGGCAAGGTAGGTTATAAGCCGTCAATGCTTCCTATACGCCTACGTCGTAGTACACCAGCCCCCAATGGCAAGTCCCTGCGTCTACACCGTAGTCCCGTCGCACCGATGCATCCCAAGGTAGCAGTCGAAACATTCGTGGAAAGGAGAAGGAATTTCCCCGCAGGATCATGGCACAGGGTATTGGGCAACAGGGCAGGGGCCAGCGTGAGGTTGTAAATGATGGTGATGACACACACCCACGAGGCTGACACAAAATCGCCATCATTGCCCAGTTCGGACACTGACGTTATGAAACACGGTCACATGAGATACACATTTCCAGGTTTGAACACACCCTAGCACCGCAATTGAATACGGTTTCCGTTGGGGTGGAATGTTAGCAGTAGCCCGTCGTCGATCTTTACGCAGTTTGGCGCCCATGCTATTCTACCCGTGTCATCGGATTGGCATTAATCAGTTTTTGCGAGGCTTCTTCCCCGGGTTTGCTTTAGAGTAGGACACACCCGCCCCATCGGTTCAATTCGACCCCGGGGCTAGAGAGACGATCGTCTTCTACGCTCAATTCAGCGTGTAAGTGTTTAAGGGGGGCGAAAGCTTCAGCATCACGAGACCCCTCCCTTGAACAATGTTAATTACGTCCTTCTATAGAAAACCTGGTAGTATGACGGTAGTGTGCTCGGTAGTAGTCGGTCCCATCAGATGTCATGCTCTCTCTCTCTAGTCACCCTTCCTGCTCCATAGTTCACAGCCCTCATCCACTTCCCCGACTTCCCCAGACCCGAAAAAGGGGTGCAACGAAAAATCATCGTTCCGGGGAAAAGAACTTCCCCATAATAAACCTTGCTATATAATATTCTGGGGGGCATAATACGACGACTAATAAGACTGGGCAATGAAGTCTCCCGATTTGCCCCGAAACCGTTTAAACGACCACCGCAAAACAACGGTTATGTCATTGACTATTGACTATTACTACTCGTAGAAAAAAGGCGGGGGTGACAGTGGGCGGGTGTGTGTATGGGTGACAGAAATGATGTAAGCCAACCCTCTCTCCCTAGCTTTTTCCTGTTTTGCTCGATGAAGAAGCGGCACAAATGAGTAAAGAGGGAAAACAAACCGAGATCGATCGGGAAGAACAAGAACAAGAATAGACTATGCTGTCGGATTCGGAATGCGTGTGGTACCATTTGCGTGTGCCACGTCGTCGAAAGCGGCTGCTGCTGCCCTCCATTCCGACATATCCATCACGTTACACAACTTACATCATTATCGTCCACGCATTGATTACCACAAACAGACAATTCTCCCTTTCCCTCTTTCGCTATGCTTGCCGTTTTGTTCCCGTAAGCAAATAACCACATCAATTCTGTGAATGGCATCCGCACAAAGTAATAATTCGGATCAATTTCTTGTATAACAACACCCCCTCCTACTTACAACCATGTCACCGCCAATTGCCCTGCTCGGGTGCCGTAGCATTTTCATATTAGACATCATCCCCATCCAAAACATCCGCAAACGCACGTAGGGTTCTCGCTCCCAATCCTCCTTCACATGCTTGGCCAAACGGGGGGGGGGGGGGGGGGCGGGGGGGGGGGGG